>JAJMYO010000131.1:0-93505 GCA_023087385.1 Diplodia sapinea
TTCCTCGTATCTCATTGACTGATACTGATCAGTCAACCTCGAGCCGGATTGCGAACTCTTAAAGTCTGCAACAACACGGCAGATTTCAGGGGAGCGCGTGGGCGGGCGGCGGATGATTGCTGGCTTGGGGTTACGTGTCGCGGCGGAGAGCGCGGAGAGCGCGGTGAGTCGCCGAGTTGTCGTTGAACCCGCCCAGGGTCCAGCAGAGAAGGAGCGGCGAACATTTTTCGGTGGGCGTCGTGCGTCGGCAGCGGCGCGCTGGCGCGTAGCTGAGCGACGACGAGTGGGGAGGTGCCGCTGCAGCCCGGTGATCGTGTTGCAAATCACGATGTCACGGCCAGCGAATCCCTCGCCGCGCGGCGGTGAAGAAGGCATACGATGCAACCACAGCCCACCGCGTGCTGGCGCCGCTAGCACCAATCCTCTTCTGCCTGCAGATTCCCCAGGTTAGTCGCCCTCGGTGCGCGCAATTAGGTAACACCGCAGAGATACGCGTGCCGGCACCAACGACTTGCTATTCCGAGCTCTACGGCTAAGCGCGTGGCCTATACTACACAATAACGATCGGTATATGGTGGAACAACTAGACAAAAGCTACCCCCGCTTGCCGTGGGTGGGGCCCAGGCAAGCCATCTGAAGCAGACTGCGATGAGACCCGCCGCCTGTGCGGCGGGATCAATCGGCGGCGCCCACGGCCCCGTCGATGAAGAGTGGTGGGAAAACACGCTGGGAAGGGGAGGGAGAAGAAAAGTAGCTACAACATCGACCGTCTCCGCCACGGCAACGCCGGTCCAATGCAAAGGATGTAGAGAAAAACAGAGCGAAAGAATTGAACAGATGAAATCGACTGCCTCCGCTTGAACGCCCATGCCGAGGAAAATTAAACGCCGGAGGAATGATGCAAGTGGTATAAAGCGTGGATGAGGAAATCGCTCGGTCGAGCAGCCGCCGTGTCGCGTTCGATGAGACCATTACTGTCCTCGCTGCCATTGCCCCGCAGAGCTCTGCTCGTGCTCTGCCACCCAACAGGCCCTGCGAGGGGTACTGGTGTGTTCGCCCCACGTCGCTGTGGTGGAGAAGCTCTCCCACGTCGACTCCGTGACCTGAAGACTTTTGGCCGTGGACCAATGCCCCTGAAAACACCCGCTTCTATCCCTTTTTTGTTTTGATAACTTTTCACGCACGTCTCGTTGAAAACTCGTCCGTTGCTGTACATGTACAGTTCTCGTGGAATCCTGCCGCGTCGAGAAGAAGTCGTCATCGCCATCATGATCCGTGCACCGACGGCCCGGCCGTGGCATGGCAGCCGCGCTCGTGGCGCTTCATGTTGCTGCGGACGCTGAAGGCCTTGCCGCAGCCGGCGTGGGGGCACTTGAACGGCTTCTCGCCCGTGTGGCTGTGGCTGTGGATCCGCAGACTGCTCGGCCGCGAGAAGGCCTTGTTGCACGTCTGACAGATGTACCGGTCCTGCGACTGGGGGAAGGCGGCCGCGCTCGACGCGCTGATGTAGTGGTGGTGTTGCCACGGGTTCGGGTTGCCGGGCGTCGTGACCGGTACCGACACGGGCACCGGCGGCGGGGGAAAGTTCGAGGGCAGCGGGCGCTGGCCGTACATGCTCGGAGAGGTGTAGACCTGGTTTTCCGGGGAGTAGTACGAGCCCACGGAAGCGGCGCCAGGAGAGGAGGCGTAGGGAGAAGCCGCGTACGGCGAGGTCGCGTAAGGAGAGGTCGCGGGCTGTGAAGGCACGGATGGGCGCTGGCGCATAGGAGCAGCGGGGGGCATCTGCTGGCGCTGCTGGTGCGGCTCCATGTTGTTCAGCGATTGGCCCAGGTAGTAGGGCGTCTGCTGCGGGACAGACGATTGCGAAGAGGTGGAGGGAGACTGGTTCCCGTCAATGACGGAGTCCGGCCGCATGGGAGGCGTGGGCGGCAAAGTCATTCTGGGGTGGCTCACGATCGTGGGGGCGAAAGCTTGCTGAGCCTGGTCGGGTCGGTGGTCGGGCGGCAGGACCGGCTGGTGCTGCACCTGTTGGTGGTGGTGCGGCGGCGGTTGTTGTTGCTGAGCCTGTGGGACGGCCTGCGGCTGCTGGCTTGGCGACGCCTGCTGCGACTGCGACCCTGGGGGAGTGTTAATTTCGCGTGACTCTCTCTCTCTCTCTCGGGGCAGTGAGGCGGCCGGTGCTCGCGACTCGCATGCGCGTGCGGCATGGTCGGAAGTGGGCGGTGCTGCAACTTACCAGGCTCGATGTTGGGGCGCTCGCCGTCGGCGATGCCCAGCAGGCTCGAGATGGACGGCAGCGACGGCTTGTTCGCCAGATCTTCCACGGGCGGCGAGGGCGGGCTCTGGGGCGCGCCGGGGTAGGGGTGTGCGTGCTTGAAGGCCTGCTGCTGCTGGTACAGCTGGTGGTGGTAGCCGGCGGCGACGTCCTGCGGGTGGTGCTGGACGCGCTGGCTCTGGTACAGGTGGTGCTGGTGTTGCTGGCGGTAGTACTCGTGCGCCTCTTGACGGCTGTCCCTCCCAGTGCCGTGGACCATACTCGACAGCTGCATCGCTCACCCTGGGGCGACGATGGAATAAGAGGCGGTGGTGAGGGGAACGGAATGGAAGTTTATAGAGCGGCGGTGGACAGCGCGTGTCCAGCAGATGCCGTGTGTCGGTGGGCTACCTGGGCTGAAGCTGCGCGGCTTGGGCCAGGCGGGCATTCAAGTACGTCGACGGGCTGCGGTGACCGTCGCCAACGGGGTGGGTCACTTGTGCTGAGACCAGCGGGACCCTGGCTTGAGCGAAGGGGATCCACCGTTGAAGAGGCGGGCCGTTATTATCTGGAGAGCGCCTGTGCCCACTTCTTCACAACGGTAATGCAGATGATAGTCGTGCTTTGTATCCCATGCGGCAACCGGGCCCTGCCTCGCGCTGCGACTCGGAGCAGCGACAGGGATCCACCAGCCCCGGCCAGGGCCCCCCTGCGTGTCAAAGGCGCACCCACCATCGCCGGCTATCGAACCGTTCGGGGAATGAGGCGGCTGGGACAGGCCCTGCTGCACTGCAGATCGGCTGCTCTCAGGCCACTACCTCCGGCGAGTCCAGCGTGACGGATAAATTCCTCGGTTGCGCTTGACGGCTCGCCAGGAATGCGTGATGTGCGCCGGGCTGCCCACGATCTTGCGGCAGAGCGGCCAAGTGCTCGAGCTCTGCATGCAAGGGACCTGGTTGGCCGGCTCCCCCACAGTCGCGCCCCGTCCGGTGTAGATTGCGTGTGCGACGCGCTGATGAAGGGAGCGCTGCTCAGGAACGTGAGCGGTCGGAGATGTGCTGCCTCCAGCGCGGGCGGGCAGATCGCTACCGCATCCACCGCCGCTGGAACGGCCCCGGGGTCCCGGCTGCTGGCACGCTGCCTGGGTGGCCGACTGCAAACGCCAGCAGAAGCCTCACGATGCGAGACGGGCCGAGTGCGAGTGTCAGGTGCAGCGCCTGCCTGCGCTGCGCTGCGTCCTCACCGCAGCACCGCGTGCGATTATTAGCCAGCGCTGGCGCCAGCACCAGCGCCAGCGATTAACCGCTCCACCAGCCTGACTAGAGTCCGCTAGCCGGCAGGCGCGCAAGCCGCCGTGGTCAATCGCAGCGCGCGGCCTGCTCCGCCTGCACGCCAGCTGCGCATCCCGCCGCGGCGGGAGTGTGAGCCTGTGGCCGTGGCCGTGGAGTGGCAGTAGCCGTTGGCCCGCCGCGGGCACAGAGGAGTCGTCGTGCTGATCAGCCGCCCGCTCGCCCATCATCTGCAGCTAACCTTGAAGCCACGTTCGTGGCCTCACCGCGCCAGCGACGCCCTCTCCGCGCGCACAGCACGCAGCCGAGCCTGCTGCGTCAGCCGGCGTTCCAGGTCGCGCTCCGCTCGCTGCTCGCTTGCGGCGCCGAGTTGCACTGCATGGAGACGCGGAGGTGGTGGGCGACAATTTAACATACGACCACGCGCCGACACCGATGCAGCGTGCGACGCAGCCCTGCCGCCAGATCGCAGCGACTCGGCTCTGCCGCGCGCGACAATAGCCGGCTGCTTAAAATTTGAAGCTGCCTGTTGCTCCGCACGCTAGCACGCTCGCCCTGCAATCACAATTCCGTTCCGCGCCATGTCCTGCGCCCTCCGCACAGCGGGCATCCGTGGTCTTATGCCCATCCAGCCACGGTGGACCCTGATCACCAGTAGGCGAGCGCGCTGTCTCTCGCGCGCCTCCCAATAGCACGGAAGCTGCGCTGCCGTGGGATCCCCCACTGCCACCCGCGGACCCTCGCTGGACTCGACGATGCTTGCTGCCCAACGAAACAGGCCGCACGCTGAGTCGCACGCTCGCCGGGGCTTCTCTAGCTGCATGACGCTGATGACAATGCTAGGCCGCCAGGAGGGGGCATCTCCGAGCGGCCTATATCAGACCCAACAACGCTGCGCAGCATCCACCCCGGCGGCACAGCGAAGGATTGCAGTCGACAAGCCAGGTCCCAGGGCGCTGGTAAATTGACGCTCGAGGACGCGCGCGATCGACCGCAGCGCTACGCAGGTGAAGGATCAGAATCAGATCATGTCGAGATAAAGCAGCTCCGCACGCCGCCCTCGCGGGGCGCCGCCGACCTCATGCGGACGCTGCTGGCGCAAGATGCTGCACGCGGGGCCCGACAGCTCGTCGCCGTCATCAGCTGCGCCTGCCGCTGGGATCGGAGCGCGTTAGTGCGTGATCCTCCCGGGCGCGATGGTGGGATGAGGTTGGCGGCGGCCAAGGATGCCTCCCAAGGAGCAGCGCGGGCGGGCGGTAGCACGTCGATCGCAGCACGGATCAGTGGAAGCTTCGCTGGAAGAGGCGTCGAAAATTCTCCCACGCCTGCCGGCCGCCCATCCCGGCCGCTCTCCTGAGCATCCCAAGCGGCGCATCGCAGGGCCGCCGCTCTTCATCAAAGGCTCGCGGGGCCATGCATGTACGCTGCCCGGCCACCACGCGAGGAGCGCCCGGGATGCTCCCGTCGGCGAGCGCTGCTGCCTCGGCGGTGCGCGGCCTCGTACCGCTCTTCGAGAAGACATCTAGCGCGGCCGCGTTGATTGGCCCTGACTCGCCAGGCAAACACGCGGGGCCTGGCACTTCACCTCAACTCGCCAGGCCGCTCGTCAACACCGCCCGCCTGCATCGCGAGCCCCCCACATTGCTTGCTTGTTCGGCGCGTACTACCAGCGCCGCAGTGCCCGCCCGCCATGCGCCGGCCGACGCGCCGCTTTTGCTGCTCACGACAGCACCCGCTCCGACCAGTCCAGCGCACGGCAGCCCGCTGCAACAGCACCCCCAAGCCCCAGCCCCCGGCACCCCGGCACCACCGCACGCAGGCCCGCGCCGCCCGCCAGGCCTCCCGGCGCACGCGTGCTGCGCATTTTGGCGACATTTGCCCGCCGCTGCGTACAACGCAAGCGATGCTGCAGCGCTGCGCTGCACGGAGACGGAGGCCGGGCTTGAGCGCCGGCCGCCGCCAGCGCCGCCGCGCCGCCGGCGGTGGACCTGCGACTCGCACCGCTGCCCGCTGCCCGCCGCCCGCCGCCCTTGGTCCGCCAACGAGCCTGCAGCTGCTCTTCGCTCTTTCCCCTTTGGCGCGCGTTTATCTTGGTCCTCGCGTGTCAGGAGGATTTGCAATCGTCCGCCGCATCCCCTCCGAGTGCTAGTCATGAATTGGGAGCCGGGATGCCCGATCTCCATCCAGGAATGTCGGCCACCGCTGTCGCTTCGTTCTTGGCGCGCCGGGTGCGGCCTCGTCGACGCCAGCCTCACCACCGCCGCTGCGAATCTCCACGCCTCGCCCCCTTCCAGCGCTCTGGCGCTGGCAGGCGCATGGCGGTGGCCCGCGGCCAGATCGTGGATGCAGGCGGGAGGCGGCGCGCCAGCAGCCTGCGTCCCGAGCGTCTCCAAACAATGCGTCGTCCATGCGGCGCACGGCTCGTCCGCCGGATGTCACCCCCAGGACAACGGTTCGGATCAGGGGGCATTTCCTCGGCTGATCTGCAACACAAGATTATCGCGCGCAAAAACCTGGGAGATGCACCGGGGACCGGGGTCGTCTGCGAGATGGCGGTGACCTTGACACATTTCACAGGCGATTCGGTCCTAAATGAATCGCCCCTCGTTCCCCTCATGGCGCGCGTGATGCCGTTACAGGATTACGCTACGCCACTTTAATTGCTGCTCTCTGGAGGCCAATCTGGCAGCACGCTTCGATCTTCGCCATCCCTGCCTCCGAGTTGTCTTGGACTGCTGTGATCTCGTCAAGCCTGACGCTTTCGTCCCAGGTCCCGCAAGTGCTCCGGCGATTAGCGCACGCGAGGACCCGTCCGGCCTGGCTGATGACGACATCGATGCGTGCTCCGCAGGCTGCGCCCACGGCTCGGCCAGGGTGCCAATTCCTCGTTGCGCGCTAGCCGGTGCTTACTGAACGGTGAGCGACCGCATGTACCAGGGGTCACCACCTCAACGCCCTCGTGTATCCGCATGTAGCGAAGCTTCGAAACTGCACCGTGCGTGCCGCGTCGTGCCGGTAAGCGTGGCTGGGATGGATCACCCTGTCTGGAGCACCCGCCTAAATCGACGGGCCAACGCAAGTCATCTATCGATATTGATTGCATCGCAGCTGACCACCGACCCAACAAGCGCAGCAGCGTTGCATGTGCGCTTCGGTCAGCGCCCTGTTGGAACGGGCAGCTGCGCTGCCGTCCACGATCCTTTTCAATGGCCCGGGGCGCCGAAAACGGATCGGGACGACAAGCCTGTCCTGAATGCCGGAGTAAAGCTACCGCGAGAGTGGCAGGGGGCCTTCTCCATTCGGGGGGTACACCGCGCTGTCACAAAATTGCGCAGCGCATGGCTCAGACAGCGGCTGACGTAGATCCTTTCGTCAGCCCGTCAGGAGCAACCACAACTGGCGCATCCCGTGCATCCCTGCGCCAGGGCAGGCATTCTTCTGCCCCCGGTGTCGCGCCAAGCCGAGATCCAGACGGAGCGTCCTTGCCAACCTCCGCTCCCCTTCGGGCAATGTCCCTATTCCAATCTGTCCCGCAGAGGCACGCTCCTGCAGACCTGGCGCTGGAGCCGGCACGGTCCTCCGGCGGGTCTCGCTGGACCGCTGTTTGGTACGGCAGCTTCCGAGGGCACTTTGGCAGATCTTCGCCGGAAAAGACGTAATGGACCACCGGCTGGGTTTTTGAGTTGCCGCGTGTCCACGCTCCATACCGATTGGCCGTTCGATGGGCGACTAGAGCGGCCCGCCCTAAATCGACCGCCTTGTACTCTAAACGTACGTTACTCGATCTCTGTTGCCATGGAGTCGCTTCTTACGCCCGCCCTTGGGTTGCTGCGCCGCGGCATCCTCGATGCGCGCCCATGGGATCTTCTCCAGGACGGCCTGCTGTGATTTACCCACCCCTGAACCGACCCCGGTCTTATTGGCCGTGCTGGGCAATCCCCTGCGCACGCTGCACGTGTCGCAGATGTTTGTTGGGCGGGTCTGAGCAATGAAGTGTCGCAGAATTTCGAGCCGTCGTCATATCAGACGCCATTATTTTCCGAGCCTCGAGGGACGCCCTGCCCAAGCTGCCGCATGACTGGCCGAATTTCCTGGCAGAAGATGCGGATTGGATGACAACCATGCGCCCCTCTTCCAGTCGACTTGACTGAATCAGAAACGCTCCCCGGGCGCGCCACCCATGACTTCTCAGAGATCTCCGCACCAGGACATGGCGGCTTTCCCTCGCTTCGTCTCGACCGGAAATGTCGTTGCTATCGGCCCGCCCCTTGAGTGGAGCTGCGGTACAGCCTCAATCATGACATGGCGGCCATCGCGGTCGTCCAGCATTGCATGCCCAGAGCAATGTCGTACGACGTCGTCTGCACCTCCGGAAAATCTCCAGCCTCCTGTCGCATCTTGCGTAAGGATCTGCGGCAGACGCAGACTGAGCATGACGGGTCATCTCCGAGACCAGCGTGGCGCTGATCGCAGAGAGGAAGGCAGTTGTCCCAAAACGGGTCAAGACGGTTCCGCGAGAGGGGAGCTCCTCCACCTCTACCATTCCTCAAACAGATGGCGGGCGGCTCGCTCGGCGGATGAAACCGATGTGTCTTGCGTTTATGGCCGGAGCGCAGCGCACGATACGAGCAACTTGATCCACGCACCGCAGACGGGCTTACTCCCCCGTTTGGTGCTGGGCTTACTCTTTGCCGACGTATGTCATCTTACCTTTTCGGCATGCAGCCCGCGGGAGGGCTGCGTAGGATGCGAGCGGATTCCCATCGATCATCGAAGATCACAGCATAACACCGTCTGCAATATGGACATCCCCCATTCGGCTCCCCCCCACGCGGAATGCCTGTCAGGCGAGCGCAACGGCAGCGTTTCATCGTTCATGCGCTGGAAGCGACCAGCTTCCTCGCCAAGAGCGACACAGGCAAGCGAACTGCTTCTTCACCGTCTTTCCATGCGGCGCGCCGGTTGCCGTTTGCACTAATGCAAAAATATGGCACGGGGCGCATCAATCCCTGAAGGGCAACTGACGATCTTCGATTCGACAGTGAGCGGCCCAGCATGCCAAAGCTTGAGTCAGCCTACGCCGACAACAGGCAGCAAAACCCAAGAAATGCGGTGAGGCAGGCAGTTTGATCGCTGTGCCTGCCCGCTTCGGGCCTGGACGATCATGGTTCGTTTCCCTATGCAGTCTCTACGGCTCATGCACCACGAGATCCGCTTTCGGCAGTTTGGACGCGCTTCTTTGCAGCGGACAGGAGACGCGCCCTGGCCGTTTAACAGCCCTTCCTCGTCCAAACCCACTCTCGCGGCAACGGCCAGCGCAGAAGGGAGGCGGATCGCATCCGACGGCACGCGCACACAACATGCCGCGGACCCAATCAGCGTCGGCTGCAACGCCCAATTAACGCAAAGATGAGGATTTGCGTCGGCGGAGTGCCCATCAATCGGTGTGATTTTCCGGCGATTCTCCCGAGCGCCGTGCAATGGCGGCCCTTTCCAACACCCAGACGAAGCGCACGGCGGCAGCTAGGCTCAACACGTCCCTCCCGCCGCTCTTGAACGTTGTGCTCCCCACCCGCCAGGCCACAGGCGCTTCAGCAAATGCCGCCGTTAGCCAACGTCATTGTGGGCACTCCAAGGGGCGGGCCCTGGGAACCCTGATCGATGCTCCGCCCACGTGCCCGGAACATGGCGAGCTCGGCAGTGCTCCCTTCGCCAGATTCGCCGTCTGGCTGGATGGCGCCGAAGTCAGCCGTTGACCTGCTCGCTGCTTCGACTGCTCCCACCGCCAGAGGAGAGGCCCTGCGCACCGAGGGGCATGGCGTTGATTGTGTGCTACGGCTTGCGACCGCGTCTTGAGACGTGACGTCGGAGCGCCCACTGGCGCTTGCCGATAGTGCTGCCCTCTGCTGCGCCTCCGTCGCGGGAAGCTTGAGACGCGCAAGCTGCGCGTGCCGCCAAAAGCAGCCACGGAGACACGCCTCTAGGTGCGACGAGAGGTGGCTCGGGTAGCCAATCTCTGTTTCCCCGGCTGGTGGCACTGGGCTGCGACTAACTGACAGGATGGCCCTGCGCCGCGGAGATTGGTGCGCGTCAACGCACGATAGAGTAGGGATGGGCCGAGTAGGCTTTTCGGTTGTGTCAGGTATCGCGTAAGGATACTTCGGTAGGCCTAGAGTCGTGCCGCCCTCTCGGTGCTTCGTTCTGCCGTGTTTTATTTCACCGTTACGCGCTGCTACCGGGATCCAACCCTATTGACGCTGTGGGCGGACCCCTCGGGGATGCTTCAGTGACAGCGGCCAAACCACGATTCAAACTAGCGGCACGTCACTCGCGACTCCACATGTTGGTGCCTCCGCTAGCTCCGTGTAGGAGACGCTACGCAACTCCCACGCCCATCCGGAGCCAAAAGAAGCCAAGAAGAGCTAGATCTTAGCCCATCACTAGGCCGACCACAACAGAGGCCTCGTCACCTCCCCTCCTCCGAACTGCAGCTTGGAGTGAAATGGTGCCCACGCTCGCAGGAACAGTTGACTCTCACCACCTATCTTCCGGCACGTTCACTCAAGAGAGAACAGGCCAATGGCTGCTTGCGGAGCTCTCCGCGCTAAACAAGCTTCCCCCCGCCAATCTCAGTCGATCACACAATTCCAGACACCAGGACCAGAAATTACTTGGTTGACAAGGCAAACTCCCGCGCCCATGGATCTTGGTAAGTCTCCCCAAGCAACGGTTTGGCCGGGATGGAGATGAGCCAAGGGCCACCCATGTTTACGTCGACGAGGGCTGTGATCAAGCCTGGAAGTTGATTCATGCTGGTATCTGCTTCTCCAGTCCCCGTGCTCGTGGTCGCCAAGGTGTCCGTGGAACTCATCTCCCGCGCTGCTAATCTTTACCACAACCATTGTCGAGGCAGCTCTCTCAGACGGTGTAGTTCTTGTCTGCGTCGACTTGGTTGTAGGGTACGCTCGACTATCGATCGATGGTCCAAGGGTGCCTTAGCCTTGTCGCTCATTTCCCAAGAAAAGGAACCGAAAAAAGGCTCAGTAAATCCTGACAGCGGCACCATTGAGCATCGATATTCTCCCGAAACACGAGTTAGCATGACGCATCATCATCATCGACAGCAGACCACGCGCGCCGTGCCGTACGGCTAGGGCAGGGCACGACCAAGGCGAGGCATGACGAGATGGACGCCTAAACCGTCCCTCCAGGATCGTTGCTTTCTCACTGGGCCCCGTGTGACTGGGAGGTGCCTGCCCACATTACACGCGGGGCAGCGGAAGTGTGCGGCTCAGGAACCCTGCCGGCCATGCAAAAACTGGGCGCATGCTCAAGAGGCTTTATCCGACTCTGGGTGATTGGGTAGTCGGAAAAGTACAACATCACGGCCGATGCTCACTTATCAGCCGGAGGAGCGCTCTAGGACCAAAATTCGTTTGAACCTCTCGCTGGCCTGTCCCTCCCTTCGAACCCAGTACGACCGGTGAAGGCGCTCAAAACTTTCAAGGCATCCAGCCCGGACCCAGATATCTCAGGTGTGAAACTGATGCGTCGGCGTCTGCGTCTGCGCTTTGTGTGGCCGCTACATGCGCATCTGCGGCACAGAAAGTGAAAGAGAGTCAGTCAGGCGCAGCGGCAGTAACCGTCAGGACAAAGCCCTGGTCACGCGCCGCGACGGCTGCTGCTGATCTCCCTTTGCCCTTCCCTCGACCCTTGTGCAAGACGGCCAATCACAGGCCACAATTTACGACCTTATTGACTCGCGAGCGTAACATGGCCATATCTCCCCCCAATAACGCCCGCACGGCGTACGATTCGAGTCAATCAAGTCAATCATGACACGACAGGCCTGCTATTCGGCCGCCTAACAATGTCACGTAACGAATACGACGCAGAGAGAGGATTTCCCGTGAGACGCCCATGACACGGCCCGACGGGGAGGGAAGACGTGCTACTTCTTCCGGCCAACCTTTTTTCCCACACGCACTTTCCCCTTTCCTTTCTCGAGTCGTAGTACACGTTGGCCGGGTGAACCTCGGCCGCTACTTAACCACTACCTACACGCTAGCAGACGGGCGGCGCCGTGTCTGTTGTGCATGCTTCCGTCTATTCCACTAGAACGTCGGCCTGACGAAGGCCGTACAGCGCACAAACGCCCCGGCTCAGGGACGCGTGCCCGCTTGTTGGTAGGTAGGGCTGCGGATGGCCTTAGGGGCGGACGGTCCTGCGTGTGTTGTCGGCGCGCCGTGGCGGCGGCGGCGGCGGCGGCGGCGGCGGCGGCGCTAATACCAATGCCAGCGCACAGCTATTGGCGTCAACCTCATTCCTTTTTCCTTCAACTTAGTATTTCCATCACCTTACTCCCGGTGTCTCCGCGCAAGAGGGCATCGTATTGCCCGGGAAACAGGCAAGCGTAGGTACCGTTCATTGGGAACGTCGACGCAATTGCCGAGCTCCGACGCGGCTTGCAAAACCAAGGCGGAAGCAACGATCGACCTGGTACGTGCAGAGGGCAGGATATGGCTTCTTTTCTTCTGTCTGACCGGGCTGGCTTCCTAACCGTCTCTGTCCACAATTAACTGAATCATCCCCTCCCCCTCCATCATTATTATTAGACTTTGAAGGGGGAGGAGAATTAAAACAAGTTTATCCAAAACGACCTTACTCGGGAGCGCGCAGTCTCGGAAAATAAAACAGACGAAAATAGAAACATCGGGTACGACCGATCGATGGAACAACAACGACGTTGGCTCTTTGTTGCTCCTCCGTCATGAGAGTCCCGATCACATGACCGGAGCTAGATCCGCGCGCAGAGTCGTCGACCTACCAACGCAAACAAGAACCCACGCGCCCACGCACGCACACGAGCGAGCGGACGCACCGCCAAAAAAAAAAAAAAAAGCACGGGCCTGGAAGTGTCAGCAACCGAGCCGGGCCAGCAGATTGACACCTCATCATCGTGAAATGAGACAGCGGGGAGGGCAAAGATGCCAGCGCACTTTTTGTTCTCCCCTCCTGATTTCTTATATTGCCATACTCTCTCTAAAGTGGGTTTGACCGAAGAGCAATCGAAGGGCAAAAAATCGTCCATGCTCGATCATTTTGTGGTCCTTTGGTCCCTATTTCACCGAGAGCAAGGGTGAGAATTGGCAACGACGACGAACGCTAAATTCATGATGAGGAGGAGGGGGGACCATCCTCCGTCGTCGCCGCCGCCGTCGCCAAGAATTGATTACTTAACGTTCACTAAGCAAGATTTGCTATATCATCAACCCCACAACCAAACCTAACCCCAAACGCCCCCGGCCCCTATTCTCCTCTCTTTTGTGCCGCCCGCCGTGTTTCGGCGAATTATCTGATTGCGGGCCAGGCGCGCTCTCTCTCGCTCGATATCGTTACCCGGTCAATATACAGGAAGAAAGAAAGAAAAACACCAAAGCGTCGAGGCGAGACGCGAGAAACGCTTGTAGGCAAACTGTTCAGCAAGTGGCCCCCTCCTTCAACGGAGATCTCTCTCGCGGCCAGCCTAAGAGATATTGGGCGGGCCGAGATAGTAGTGGTAGGTAAGGGCAAGAATGTTCGTTGCACACGCGCCCCCCAAGGAGAAGACAATGCACAAAATACAATAGCTTTGCTCATTAGCGGGAGACGACGCGTATGGTCAACAACGGCGCCTCCAAAGGAGAACTGGAAGAGAGCGTCACAGCGTGGCCGGCCCGACGGTTGACCAGGGCCTTAGCCAGGCAAGCAAGGCCCTGGAGAGACAGGCTGGCGATGGCCATGTGGGTGAGATGAGGCGTTAGTGGGGAAACAAGCATGCCCAGTATGTAGTAGTCAGCCAGCCCTACTTACTTACCAGGGGCGCTTAATCGCGGATGTTTGGCGACCACTTTGACGCCCCGGCGAGGGATGTCGAAGCGCTGCTCCTGCTACGCACGACGCGTACAACGCACGGCGCAACGCAGAGCCCGAGATGTACTGACACGAGGGGAGGGGGAGGGAAAAACCGCCAAGCAAAATCAACCAAAAACGGCAGAGATCGCAATCACAACGCGAGGCCCAGGGCGCAAAGACTACCGGCACGTCAAAGAGACGGAAGAGAGAGGGCAATGAAAGTCCAAGGACCCCTGTTCACCATCAATGATCTTTGTTCACCCTTCCCCCATGGCAATCTCCGCGAAAATCGTACGTTTTTATTGCCGCTCCGCAAGTGCGTGCTTTCTTCCTTTCGTTGAGATGATGGACACAGATCGGAGACCGGTAAACGAAAAAGAAGGTTTGGTGGTGTGGGGTCCCCTGACGAAAAAGAGAGAGTGAGGGAGTTTTTTTGACGTGCGTGCGGGTTGGTACATGACCCCGGCGCGCGCAACAGCAAAGCTAATCAAAGGAGGAACGACCAAGGGCATGGTAAAATGGACGCCAAGTGGGCGAACGAGAAAACGATAACGACTTCCTTCGTAAGACCGCCGGGAAAAGAGGGCCCCGGTAGTAAGCAGCGGGACTAATTGGGGGGATGATCGAATCGACGTGCCCGCGCGTACAGCGATCGTCCTGATGTTCGTCTTTTGTCTTCATCATTAACGACCGTAGACCTGTGTCTGGACCGTAAAGCAGAAGCCATTGGACCTACCCGCTTTCCGGCCCTCATCCGAGACGATCTTTTCATCGTAGCGATGCTCGGTTGGACGGGATGAGCATCGCCAGGCAGAGATGAGGGAGGAGGAAGGACGTAGCGGTGCACGCTCAGGACACGCCTGCGCCCCTCTTCGTCAATGTCGGCTCGAGCAACAGAAAAAACTTGGAAAAAGCGCGTCTGCCCGCTTCAACTTGTCAGTTGTTCATCCCCCCTCCTCTCTCCGATGATCACTGGGTCCCAAACGGTCGGCTCCTCGTGGCTATGCGAATCCGTTGTCGTCAGATGTGGGCAGGGTAACGGCGCGCATTGAGCTACCGGCTGCTGCTCTCGTGGCCCTCTTCTCCCACTTCAGCCAGTCGCCCATCGACGCGTCGGCGCTGCTAAACCCATCGCCGCCCCTCTTCTGCACGCTTTGTCCTCCTGTACGTGTTCTTGCTCGTGTGTCCAGGACTGCGAGAATGTCAATGCCGATCAGTGATGGCCGCTTGGTCAGCGATGATGTGGCGTATCTGCAGCAGATGAGCCATGATCAATCAAGCATTCCCATCTCCTGACAGATTCTTCTTTCTCGCCTTCCTCGCTGCCCAGCCAAAGAATGAAGGAGCTAAGAAGAAGTGTAGGAAGAGGAAGACATGGCAAATGCGGACGCCCCGTCCATTGACTCACCACCCAAGCGGCGCAAGCGCTCACCGTATCTTCGTGATGCTTGCTCAAAGGAACCAGCAGAGCGGCCAGCCAGCCCGAAAGAAACCCAGCCGGCCGGGACACCTCGCGTGTTTGCCGGTCTCGTGCCAACAAACGGACGTGGCCTCCGTCTCGTCGATGATGATAGAAGACCGAGATTAGGACGACATGCCGAAAGGGGGGCGCCTGCGAAGATCGGCGCTCGTCTTTTTCTCATCACCCCCATCAGCATGAACCTGCGCTGGCGAGGGCCCAGCTGGCGACGACGAGGAGGGGCCAGCAGCAGCGCGAGCGCAACAGCATAACATTAGCATTAGCACTCGGTCCCCCCTCCCCGGAGGCAATGGGCGATTTTGGAGAGCCAATAGCTGACAGACAAATAAACACAAACATGGCGAAGAGTAGTGAAAGAACCGCCGAGAGGGCAAAGACCACCCCCTCTCAGGTTGCCTGATGATTGACACCCGACGGTGTAAATCCGAAAAAAAGCGCCTGCTGTGTGGATGGAAAACGCACATCATCGCATGGCGGCCATCGGCGCCCCGTCACTGTTGTCTTCTTGCTCCGTTTCGAACGAACGAACGCCCGCCTCCATGCTCGTGTTGTTTTCTTCCCCGGCTCTCCGGGTTTCTGCAGAGCTGATTATCTTCTCGCTGATTTAGCGTTCGCGCGGCGCAATGGCGGAGATGCGGGCCTTCTCAGCCGCCGCGCCAGTCGGTCCTATCCCGCCATCGGCGTGCTCTCGAAGCGCCGGGGGCCACGATGCACCGTGGACGACGATGCAGCCACCCGTCAGCCCTCCCTCTCCCCGTAGGTACGCCGCTGCGCAAAAGCCTACGTACGTAGCCGTACCGTTTTCGATATAGCAAGGGCCGATCGCAGAGCACGGTGAGCTCGGGCGATCGCTGGAGATGGCCTCAAGCCCTGAAAAAGATCAGTCGGCTTGCCTTCTCAGGTACGCCGATTGGGTGGTTCGGGAAGAGTCGCAGCGGCCGCGTCGTCCGTTTGATTCGTCTGCTCAAGCGTCCATAAGGCGTGCGTAGGAGCCGGCGAGCGGAGGTACGACCGACCCCGACGTGCCCTTGATCCCAATTTCCCCGTCGGCGAGCGGTGTGTGTAGTGCATGGCGCGTCCCTTCACGAGTCGCTAGGCAACAAAACCACAGCGCGCTGCGGCTTTGGCCCCGAATGAGGGGGGCTTCGCACGAAAACGGCACGGGTGAGCGACAGAATGGCGATTTCCGGAAGACAGGGCGGCGGGCGGATGGACGCTGCATGTTGCGTGGTGGCCATGTGTCGTGTTAGCTGCACATCGATGCCTTCTTTGCGTCTTCGTTGGCAGGTTCCATGCTCCATTGAGTTTCCCCGCTGGAGCATTGCGCGGCGCCGCAATTACGCCGCTGCTCCCCGTTCATCGGCGAGGCTGTGCGATGTTCTGCCGGGCGGCCTTGATGAGGGGCTTGGGTTCGGGGCGGAGGTGCCGACAAGGGTCAACGGAGTGACTCCGAGCCAGCAGATGAAGGGGATGTGCTGTCTCCAGTTGGGCCTGTCCAATCATTGGTCGAGCGAATGACATCCTGCCGCAGCGGGAGGTAAGAGGGGACGGCGTTTGCGGACCCTCGATTCGACTCCGACGTGCGAGCGGAGACGGCGTACGGGGCGGACCTCCAAATCCACCTCATCTCCCCTCATCCTCTCATTGTCATGCCCGCAATCCCCTGATGCCACCCCGGCATGCGCAGCACGCTGTTGTGGAGCCGTTTCTCGAATAGCGGGTCAAGGCATGACATGCTGCCTGAGTTGAGCAAGGTGGGGGCCGGGAGTGTGACAACGTGAGGATTTTCACGGCGATGATGTTCGGTTCGTCTCGCCTACGTGCCGCACGCTGCTTTCAGCCGATCCTCGCCCTTCGCTTGCTTCGACTCGCCCTCGCTCTTGCCTCATCTTGATGAGAAACATCCGACTTCCTGGCTCGCTCCACGATCCTACGGTCCTTTAGGCTTGATGCGCTGGCACTGCCTCATACGGGTCTTTGGCTGCGTGGGCTCGATCGAAAGGCGGTAAGTAAAAAATTCGTGTGTGAGCGCTCGCTTTTCATAACTTCAATGCCCTGCAGGGGAGCCGACAGGCCGGGAAGCCGTCGTTGTAGGGCGAGAGCAGGAGCGCTGCTTCATGCAAGGCTAACGATACCCTGTCGACGCCTCCCGGTGGAGCTTCCTTCTGATCGCGGTGATGAGTGCTTTAGCCGCTGGTCCCGCCTTTTTCCATTCCTTCCCGCTGCGCCAGGGACCCGATGGCCTCCGGTTTCTGCTATGTTGTCCGCAAGGGCCACGCTGGAGTGGGGAGAGGACCGACCTATGCATCGTGAAAGGCGGTCTATACATACGGGTCCCGCCGCTGGCGGCTGTCGCGGGAAAAAGGAGGTGAGAGGTGCATCCTCGAAAAAAGGGCTGGTGTGCTGTTTGATGGTGATGTTCACCCGGTTTGTGTCATACGTGAGCAAGTCCCTCTCCCGCCTCAAGGGACTGCCTCATTTGGCAACTGCCGCATGGTGATGCTAGTAGTGTGTAGCCTTTTGCCTTCCAGTTCTGATGCTTTGTCCTTGTACGGTGGCTGACCGGTAGTCTTTATGGCATCTGTGGCAAACCTCTTGTCGACGTCCAGAGTAAGGCCATAAGGTTTGAAATCATGCCGTACCGTCCGCCAGAGCTATCGTCACCCTTTATACCGTCTCGCGACAGCATGACATGACCCCGCTTCGCTCCGTCGACGCAGTGGCGATAGGCTCCATCCCCAATGATAGCACTTGCCACCGGTGTGGCAAACCGGCTTGAGCTCAAAATTCCGATTTTGCCGTGGAGCTCTTCCGCATGATCGATGGAGACGTGGTGGAGCGGAAGGTCTGGCCTGCAGGTCAGTTCAGCGCAAGAACCACACTGGGCAGATCATCGTGGCCCGACGCGTCCCACCCGAAGTGTCGGTCGGGGTTCTCGTTGAGACAGCACATGGCTCGCAAATGTGTTGCATGGTCCATGCCATCTTCCGTGGCGAGACGCTATGGAAATCGGCCGGCGCTGGTGGGGATGTTGAATCTTGTCCGTTATTTTGATGGTTCGTTGGACCGCCTATGCCTGATAGCGAAGCTGTTGCGATGCCAGAGACCGGCTCGGTGCTTATCTGCGAACAATCAGCTTTCCAAAGATGCTAGAGCAGTCAGTGTTGGTAGGAAATCAACAATTGAATTCCAATTTTCTTAGCCTTATATGACCGCCTATGCCACCAGGAAAATGAACCCCCCTCAACCCCGAAGTATGATTTTCTTCCCTTAAAATTCCTTCCAAGTTCCCATCCGCCATGAAACCCTTGTCGAGTTCGGCAGCATTTTGTTACAATCCGTGCAAATAGCTGTTATCGCTATCAGCCATGGGTAATTCCAGAGGTCTCAACTATCATCATGTCGTCATCTGAGTCTGACTTGATGCTCATGTCGCTCCCGCCTGCAAAGTCTACGAGTTCGAAGCTGTCGTTTGAAGGAGATCCTACGAATTCGAAGTCTTCGTCGGAAGAGAATCCTATAAGCTCGAAGCCGTTGTTTAAAGAGGAGTCTGCTATTTGGGCGCTGCGGGTTTGTAAGTCTCTTAACGGAATTGAGGAGGGGTTACAAGCCTACCGGATGAGCCCTTCTTGCCCTTGCCATACGACTTTCCCTTCTTTGGCTGCTTCTTCTTCTCGCCCTTAGAGCGCGCGTTCGGGTGGATCGAACTGCTAGGCTGAGTGACAGACTTCACTGTTCCCTCCGTTACATCGGAACTTCCCATCTTAGAGCTCTCCGTCTGGTCAGCATCCTCGTCTGATCTGACCTGGGTCTCGATGGGAGAGCTGGGATTGATCTCGGTAGAGGAGCTCGGCTTGATTTCAACGGGCTCACTGGGCTTGACCTTGACAGGGGAGCTGGACTCGGCATGATCTGCGACATCCTCAGCCCAAGATGTCCTCTCAGATACCGAACACTCTTCTGCCTGCACCGTGGAAGCCTCTCCGTCAGCGATCTCTGCCGTTTCAAGTCCATCCGCAAGAGCGGTAGTAGGAGTGTCGACAGCCTCAGGAGAGACTGTGCGACTATGATCGGCTTGCTTGTTCGGCTCGTGTGTGAGATCTTTGGGGTAATTTTCCTCCTTCGTGACCGAAGGCGGCTCTTCCTGCACAGTAACAAAGCTATCGTCCTTCTCAGGCGTTGTATCCTCCGTCTGGCCCGTGGTAGCTTTTGTCGGCGTAACCTGTCCCAGTGTCCCCTCGGATTTCGCAGAAGGAGACGGAAGAATCTCTACAGGGGTGTAATACCTGCTTTCGGACTCTTTCTCTACAACCGGAGAAGGACCGGAAACAGCAGAGTTAGCCATGGCGACGGGTGCTTTGGCCGAAGCAGCCGCTTGGGCATAGCTCACACGTGTGGGAGATGCGGTGGACGGCGGGGCTTGCTTCTCCTTGCGAGAATGGATGTTGATATCCGGCAACGCGACTTTAGCCCGTCGCAGGTTGAGACCTTGCTTTTCTGCCTTAACTGCCTCGGTCTGCGTTTCGCCCTCGCAGGCAACATTCTGCGGACTGGATGTCTTCTCTGGGTCCTCCGCGTTTGTGTCGGCCATGTCCATTGCACCCCCGTCCTTGCCTCCACTAGCTATCTTGCTTTCGCAATATTCTTGGACCAAGCTGACCTCCTTCTTGACCGTAGCATGGTCAGAGACTGTCTCGCTCAAGCCTTGACCTTCTGGAAGAGTAGTCCTGTTCCGCCTCTCTTGCTCGCGGCGCTCAAGGATTGCAGACATCTTCTTGTCCACCAGACCAGCATCATCCTCATGGGACTTCGTAGTGAACTCAAGCGGACTTTGCATTCCGATCACAGCAGTGCGTTCCATGGAGCCAGTTGTAGAAGGCTCTGGAGTTGTGGTACCACTCCCAGATTTGTTCGAGCCTCCCTTCTTACGGCGCATGATACTTCGCTTCTTCTGCTTGTTGGAAGCTGCTGAAGATGAAGCGCGTGAGTTAGGACGATGTTCAGGCTCCTCAGTTACTGGCACAGCCGTGGCAGAAGTAGGCTGGTGCTGCGGAGCCTGCGTAATATCCACGACAGTCTGCTGCGCAGTATCCGTGATGGTCTGCTGCATAGTATCCATGACCGCCAGCTTAGGAAGCTCGGTTGGCTGCAAGCGTCGCGCATCCTGAGGTGAGTAGGACATGGGGTCATTGGCAGTGGCTTCATAGGTACGAGAAGGACCACGGCTGCGCTGGTTGGTTGTAGCAGTCGATGCACGGCGCTCTGATGCCGAAGGTCGACGGCTTCTGTCAAGCGTTTCCATGACACCATATTCGTTAGGGTTCAAGGGTACTGTGTGCCTAACGGCCGGAGACTGAGAAAACAGTGGAGGCGTAGGAAGCGGGTAGCCCTTCGTAAGGTCATGGCCTGGAGGCATCTGTTGCTCATGTTTCGTGGGAATCTTGACGGTTAGCTGGCGGCCGTGGAAGAGAGATTGATGCAGGCCCAGTGCCAAGTTCGCATCGAAGAAGGTTGACATAGTGACAAGGGCATATGCATGATTGTTCTTGTCAGCATTGACCCTCACATCCATGACAGGCCTGTTGAGGCGTTGTTCGAAGTGCGTTTTCAGCTCCTTGGCAGCTACATCGTGTTCAAGGCAGTGGTGAATGTTGTGGACCCAGACAGCGGGTTTGATTTCGCGACTGTTAGGCGGGCGATTTCCAAATTCAGCCATTCTGGACGCTTCGAGGTGAGGTGAGAAAGCCGGGAATGGCTCGCTGCTGCTTGCGGGAAGCATACTGTTTGAAGGAAGGTCGCCGGCGGGACCCAGTTGGCCAGCGGCAGGGGTACGGAAGTTGCCTCCAGTGTAATTCCCGCGTACAGAATTGCGACGACCGCCACGATAACCCTTCCCGAAATGCTTGTTCTGAGAACGCGGACCATAGTCCTGACGCGGGGCTGGCCCTGACATGCGCCGCGGTCTCATGTCTTGCACCGTCCCGCCATATTGCAAGTTGGCCATGTTGGCCATGTTGGCCAAACTGGGGTGTACCATTGAAGGTGACGGAAAGTTTGAGATGGGCATGTAGCCGACCGATCCGGGAGCTCCCACGGGTTGTGCAGCAGAAATATGCGGAGTAGCTTGAGGTGTCGCGTAATGCATGCCCGGAGGGTTCGGCTGCATGTTGTAGGGACCAGGGAAGTCGGGATAGTGATCTAAATTAAAGTCAGTTTTTGGACCACAGCATACCACATAGGGAAATAATATGTGGCTTACTAAGATCTCTGTGCATTGCGCCGACTTCAAACCCATGAGGGTTACCTTGGAACGGGGCGGAAGGCAGGTAGAGCTGAGCGGCCATGCCCTGGGGCGTGGCAGTCTGAGAAGGTGGGCCGTGCGTAGGAACAACTGAAGCAGGACCGTACATAGAGCTTTGAGGAATGAAACCAGGTGTCATAGCGTTCATTCGCGGCGTACTGTGATTCCTCTGGTGCGTTGGTGGAGCCATGCCGATATTGGAATGATACGGCTGCGCCCGAGGCTTGCTCTTGGAGGGATTCGGCTTCATGGCTGAGTATGGCGACTGCTGGGGTAGGATTGGTGTGGCAGGGGCCGAGATGTCAGCCCGGTTATTCTTGCGAACAGAAGCGTGGGGTTTCATGACA
This sequence comes from Diplodia sapinea, assembly GCA_023087385.1. Taxonomy (NCBI): domain Eukaryota; kingdom Fungi; phylum Ascomycota; class Dothideomycetes; order Botryosphaeriales; family Botryosphaeriaceae; genus Diplodia; species Diplodia sapinea. Next base: position 21,566 of record JAJMYO010000131.1, read on the forward strand.
GGCCTGGATGGGGTGACAACGCTGGAGGGACGCGCAGTCTCGGTTTGCTGAACAAACTCAACCTGCGCTGCAGGAGGTGCGTGAGGCTGGCGCCAACCAACGCGGAGTAGGCCGGGGGCGACTCTGGATGTCTGATTCTCGTCGACCCGCATTGGCTCTGCCTGGGGTGCCCCCAGCTTTATTGTTGTCTCTTCACTTTGGATGACACAATCGCGGCCCTTTGCACGTGCCTCCCGCTTCTTAGCAGTTGTCTCAAGAGAATTACGAATGCTGATAACCGCAAGGGTGAGGAAAAGCTCGCCGCGGGCCTTGATTTCCCCTTCGCTGAACAACTCTTGAAGCGTGGTGCCATAGCAGATCTTCCGCATCTTGGGAGGATTGCGCGGAACCCACTCGAGAACGAAGTTCTGAACAGCGGTACTGTTGTGCGTCGCGATGCGGTCAAGCGCGGAAGTGAGATACTTCTCTCCGAGGCGATGAATGTCATAAGCGTCAAAGTAGTCGTGAATGGTGTAGTAGCCGACGAAGATTTCCTTGCATTGGGCGGGGAATTCGTCGCGCAGCTGCTGCACAAAGCGATCGATCTGATACGCGATGTCCAACTTCATGTTAGGTGCGCGCGCAATCATTGGCTCGGGTGGATCAGGTACCGGACGAGGCGCAACCTGACCGAGCTTGGTCGAGAACAGCGCCTTGCCGGCGACCTCCGCCAATACGATGCCGCGTGGTCGATTGTTGTCCATGTCGGCAGATTGCGGTGAAGCGTTGGGTAGTGAACGAGGAGTGCCGGCGCTCGCCATGGCTCGTCGACACAGCTTGCCCGTAAAATACGACTAGGAGCAAGGCCGCCCGACGGTGGGCGTGTAAGCCAAAGTGAGGAGTCTGACGATGAAGAAGGTTTGCAGGAGCAGAACGATGGTTGGGCAAAGTGCGAAGGTCTGGCGAAAGAGGTAGGAGCCAGGAAGGCAGCCGTAAGAGGATGGCACGTGTAAACACCCTCGTGCGGGCGGCCGACGGCGCCAAACGGCAGGCGCGCCTGCCAAACGTGATGGGCTCACCTGGATGCTTGTGACGCACATCGCCTGCGCTCGCCTGCACTCACCCGCGTGCCGCATTCACCCCATACTCATCATGCCAAGGCCATCCGCTGGCTCGGTCCTCTCACTTGCTCTTCCACGCCGTGCCCCATGCCCAAAGCAAGACCACCGTCACCTGCCGTAGCTTCGTACAGGCATGAAGACGGTGCATGTCAACAAAGATCTTATGGTACAGTACAGGGTATGCTGTTACGTTCAAGATTTCATAGCAGGAATTGATGTCCGTTGCGAACACATGCTACTTGCAATCGACGTATATCCAAAAGGACAAGCCAAGACTGAACTGAACAGAATAGATGATGAATGAAAAGCATAGCGATGAAATGATGTGAACAGTTTTCCAGTTGATTGTCAAAGAGAATATGAATTGAGAGGCGTCGTACTTGACCAGCCGTTCACTATCCGCTACCACTATCGTACACCATATGGACCTGGACCATTTCGGAAAGGCTTTTGTGCATCGGGGCGAGTATTTGGTGCATGGCTCGGTTAGTCTTCAGGTTCTGCGGAGCGCGACTCCCTCAGAAGGCGCAGGATCTCCGACTGGTTGTCGCCGACGACGACCTTGCCGCCGCACCAATCCACAAGCTAAACATGGTCAGCAATCCGTTGCGAACCGAACAAAGCACCTTGAGGCATCCCCTAACGCGCGCACCACGTACGTGCGCATCGCCATCTAGGAGAGGACCGGCAACATACCAACGGCTTAACGAAGCTGTTTTGGTTCGCCTTGAACTTCCTCAGCGCTCCATCCTCGTCTTTCGCGCCCTCAATAACCTTGCCCGCGTTCTCGGCACCCATGTATTCCAGAATTGTCCACACCTGGTCGCTCGTGGGCGGGTCCACCTGGACGTCGAACTCGACTTCGACGTGCGCCGCATCCGCCTGCGCGGAGTTGTCGGACGCCTGGTCGATTGTTGTGGTGGTGCTGGCGTTGGCCTGAGCCTGCTTGAGCAGGTTGAGAGCGCGCACGGACGACGCGGACGCGGGCTCGTGGAAGAGCGTGACAATGTTCTTGGTGTTGGCCTAGTGGGCGCGCGTGCTCTCAAGCGGAGAGCTTCGGGTTAGCTTTCGGGCCTAGGATATGCATGGAGCCAATGAAGCGTACCTCGCCGAAGAGCTTGCTCCAAATGCCCATCCTGCTGAGTGTTGGAAGCATCTTGAATGGTTTGTTGATTGGTGCAATTGGGGATGAGAGGACGGGAGAAGTTCTTTGGAGTCATGGGATGACGTCGAGTCGAGCAGCTCGCGCAAGGGCCTCCGGTCACCGCGGCACCCTGGCCGTTGTCCACCCTAGGTAATCGCGTGCAGCGATCTTACAAATCCGGCACGTAACGCATAAAAGCTCACCATGCAGCTCAACGCGCTCTCGATGAAGCCATCATTAAATTCTAGCGATACTTTGTTTACAGCGAAATCGTTAATCATGGGCCGAAGAACGCAAACAATAAGCGCACAGTGCCACCCAAGCCTCCACGGATATCAACCCGCCCATCTTTTCCAGACCGACCTATCATCTATCGCGTCTTTTGTGCCCCCAATCTAACAATAATCTCAAATGTAACGCCTCGCTGAAACTAAGCCACTGCAACGTATGGATACGGCCACAGAGTGCGGCCCCGAGTGTGGCGAACTGAGCAAGTCTCACTTCCCGCGAAGTAATCCTGACCTCTCGTTTGAGCTTTCTTCTTCGTCTTCATCATCCGCATCATCTGCTTCACTACCCTCTTCCTCGTCGAAGCCGTCGGATTCGAGGCCGGCACCTCGAATACCAAAGCTGAGCAAGAATCCAACGAAAGTGATTCCGCCGAAGATGCCGAAAGCCATAGCCTCACCCTTTGGCTTGATGCGTGTCGCAGCGGAGAACAAACTTCCAGATACGAAAGGTCCCACCGCACGGCCACCTGCAGAAAGGGTCTGAGCCAGGCCATTGAGCGTGCCAAGTACTGCGTGATCGGGGGCAGAGTTCGTGATCTGAGACAAATTAGCTTGGTCATGGTTCTGAAGACTTGGCTTTGCCGGGGTCCTGAGAGAACACGCACCAAGAGCAGAGCTGAAGTCAAACCGCCGACGGCAGCCACCGTCTTAACAATAAGCACGAAGCCCAGCTCGATCCACATGATGGCTTTTCCGCGGCCAAGACCTGCGCCTGTATTGTCGCCGTTTTTGTAGCCAACCCAAGGCATAAGCAGGAACGCAACCACGAAGGCAGCAAGACTGATTCTGTATGTGGTTTTATTGCCCATCTTCTCTCTCAGCTTCCCATAAATGCCGATTTGGAAGACAATCGTGATAGCTCCGGCAAAGGCAAGAGAAACCCCAATCTCTTCCGTGCTCAAGTTGCGACCGGTGGGTGGGGGCGCTTGGGCAAAGATAGGATACAGAGAATTATAGGAGATGTTGGCAAATTGAAAGATGAGGAAAGTAAGGAGAAGAAGAATCGTGTCCCGGTTAAGGACTTCTCGCCTCGTCAAGTTCTCGCCGTTGGACACGTTTGGCAGAAGAGTGGGAGCAGACTCTTGAGAAACGTCTGAGGCATCATCGTCGTCGTCATCCGCGTGCGTGCTAGAGCTGTCGCGGCGGCGGTTCTTGCCCACCATTCGGCGAATGTAAGTTGGCCGGCTGGAGCTTGTGAACTGCCACAGCCAGGCGAACATGCTCTCAATCCTCTTTCCAAGAGGCGGCAAGTCCCTGGCTCCCTCCAGACTCTCCTCCAAGAACAACATGGTAAGTATCATGTCGACAAGCAAAATGGCCGCCGAAAACAGGTTTGGCGCCAAATAAGGATACCGGGCCTTTTCGCCCGTAAATGGGTTCTTCTTGAAGACGAGTAGGCCGCCTACGATGGGCCCGGTAATGCCTCCTATGCCGTAGACCACAGGCAGGTAGGTGAAAGCCCGGCTCTGGTTACTCCGATCGGTGATTTCGCCCAAGCACGTCGAAACGACGCCCTGGTTGCCATTCACAAGACCCATCATGAGCTGTACGACTATGGCTTGCCAAAGCGTTTTGCAGAACCCGAAGGCTATGAAACACGCAGTTGTGAGAAGGGTCCCCAACAGCACGACTGGCTTGCGGCCAATGCGGTCTGACAGCCAGCCCCAGAAAAAGTTGGTCGCAAACTGTGCCAGAGCGAACGATGACGCTATCAAGCCAACGTAGATGCCTACTTTGTCCTCGGTCACGCCAGGAAATGTGGTTGTCATCTCGGGCAGATACGGGCTTATGGAGTTGAGAGCCGTCTGCTCGGCCAGCGCGATGACCGCGAGCACGGCGAGCTGCTTCTTGGGGAGCGGCGACTCATGGTGTTGGGCGGACGCGTCGGAATCGCCGCGGCGATGGCCGAAGGAGGCATCAGGCGAGGGCGGCGGGCCGCGCGAAGTGGGTGGCTTGGTGGGGAAGGTCTGGTAGTGCAGCGTAGACGACTTGCGGCGGTGCTCCAGGTCGGGCCTGGACGAGTTCTTCATGGCAGAAGCAAAGCCTGAAGAGCGGACGGCCTGCGCTGAAGCTGGGGGGCGCAGGCGCAGGCGCAGGCGCGACGGTAGCGGGGGCGAAGCTGGGAATGCGCTAGGCGGCGCTGCGTCAGGTCAGATTCTGAGGTGCGGAAACGGAGGCGCATATGCACGCGGAAGGCACAGAGGACCCCAGGCGATGGATAAGCGATCGGGTGGTGTTTGGCGGGAAGTTGGCAGATGCCAGCCTGAATGAGCCCGTCATACGGGAGCTTTTCGTCAGACTCGGCCGCGACTAGCGCCTGCCTTGATAGACGGCCGCCCATGGCCAGCCCACGAATTCCGGCCGCGCGATTGGCTCGCCTGCACGCCCTGCTGAGCGCCGCCGAGCGCCCGCCGCCTTCCAATTGCACGCTCCACCACTGTGCTCGTGCATCCCCAACGAGCACGACGGCCGCCTCAATTGCGCCTCGATCGCGCTTCGTATCGCGCCGGCCGTCCGATGCGCCGCGTCTGCAGCTAAAGACATCAATAAAGGCCACCCGGCCCCCGCCGCGGGGAACAAGGTTTTACGTACAAGGGCCGTATTCGCATGGAGCCAGCAATCCTCCGGCCTTGTCTGTCTGCAGATCCCCCGCATTCTCAGCTCTGGCTATTTTTGCAATAATGCAGGACATACCGTCCTGCGTCATGGCAGCCCGAGGACCCGCCATGACCGCAGCCTGCCGCGACGTAGAGCGCCCTGTGCCAGCGTGGAGGCCTGGCTAGGCAGCCGCTGGGCGCGGCGCTCGCTGCCCACTGGTTGCACTGGAGTATTGATCCCACGACAGTGCTGCATTATGTCGCGCGTGTTCTCTGCCCTACGGCCTGCGTCTGAGACTGCGAAGCGTGCCCTCCGACTTGCGGTGTGCTTGCATGCACGTGGACCGAATGAGACTCTCACACAGCGGTTCGACCGGGAGCTGTCTCCAGCTGCCGGACACGGACAGCGGGCGCCCAGAATGGACCACTGTACCTGAGCTCGCGTCGCGCCAGATCGAGCCAGAAATGGCCCGCTTGATGCGGCTCCTACCTGCAAGGCCGTCCTGCATTCCGGCGTGTCAGCCCACTAACCGGCCTGTTCCTGGCCATACATGCGGCAGTGCCGATTTAGCTTTTCCCTAACCGTCCGCTACGGGAGCCCGGTGCAGCAGCTGAAGCAGCCCGCCAGCGTTGGTACCAGTCTGCTCCAGTTCTCCTACGGCTCAGCCTAGAATAAGCGGTCAACAGCCATTCGCCAAAGTCAGACGTCTAATCCCCGCGCCGCGACTCGATGGGCATCCCGTTGCACCAGCGGAAGGCCGAATAGGAGCTTCCGCACACGTTGCAACGTCTCTCACGAGGCGTCCGTATCTACAGTGGTTGTGAGCCACGGGCGTCTTGGGGTCTATCGCAGGGGGTGACGTCCATACGCGGATGCTTCGGGAAACATTGCAGCAGGGCGTGTCGCATGGGAGATAATCCATGCGACTGCACGAGAATGTTCAAAGGATTAGCAGCAACTACGTCTAAGCGATCGCTTCCGGCTGCCTATTTATGGTTAGTACTCTTCCAGTGATGTGCTGGGCAGGCCGGCCTGGAGCGCATTTGGAAAAGCAATCGTTGGGGTCAGACCATGTACTTCGTTGGCTTGCTTCCGTCCCGTCTTCTGTTCCACGGATCAGCCTGCGTTACGCCGCTCCATTGCCACAGCCACGGGCACGTTCTCTTCCAGGACAGAGACTGCTGGCACCTTGGCACACAAGGGTCTGGTGCCTGCGATGAGGATGCGAAGCCGATCCTATTCGTCCCAAAATAGCCTTACAAGTTGGCTGCACGGGCTTCAGCTCCAGATACTTAAAATTCGCTGCCCGATCACTGTCGACATCGGATCATTCTCCATGCATCCGTCCCTCTCTTCATAACTGATCGCTTCACCATGCGTCTTTTCGACATCTCTGCGGCACTCGGTGCCCTTTGCCTTTTCTCTCTCGGGGCCAATGCCTCTCCGATTGAGTCTGGGCTCGTCGAGAGGCAAAGCTCCTTCTTTGCTCTCACTGGTGCTGGCGGCGGGACGTCCCCTCGCCTGGAAGTTCGCGACCTGGCAGCCAATGCGGACCAATGGAATCTCTTCCTTCTTGCTATGCAACGCTTCCAGTCCAAACCCCAGACCAATAAGTTGTCGTACTACCAAGTTGCCGGTACGCTACATTATCTTCGTGGCACATGAGCTAGTTCAGTTAGCACAATGGCTAATTGGTTATTCCGACAGGCATTCACGGACGTCCTTATGTCAACTGGGATGGCGTTGGGCCGTATACACCCCAGCCGTATTGGCCCGGCTACTGCCCCCACAGCTCCAATCTCTTCGGGACTTGGCACAGACCTTACATATCCCTGTTTGAGGTGAGTGCCCCGGATTGGCCTAGGTTACCTCACGCCCTAAACTTTCGTTAGCAACTCATTCTCCAGTACGCCAACGAGATTGTCAACGAAACCCCAGCCGGTGCCACCAAGACCAAGTATCAGACTGCGGTCAAAACGCTACGATTCCCGTTCTGGGATTGGGCCAAGAAAACATCTGCTGGGGTCATCCCGGGGCCTCTCTCGCAGACTACCATTCGAGTCACGTTCCCCCAAAACGGAACCTCGACGAGTATTCCGAACCCTCTCTATGCCTATAGGTTCCAAGTTGTACCGGACCCCAACTTCGACGGCAGCTACGCCAATAACCGTCAGACTCTTCGTTCGAGCAACGCTGAGGCCAACCTCCAGGCTTCATATACCAGCCGCCGCAACACGCTTTTGACACTATTCAGCACGAACCAGGCCTACAACACGTTTAGCACTGACGCAAACGGCAATACTGCTCCCAACTTGGAGGGCATCCACAACGGCGTCCATTCTGATGTTGGTGGCTACATGCAGCAGATCGCCTACTCTGCTATGGATCCTATCTTTGCCATGCACCATGCAAATGTGGATAGGATTGTTGCCATCTGGCAGAAGCTTTACCCCAACAGCTACGTGGCTGCCGCGTCTCAAGCCGCCGGCACTAGGACGATAGCGCCAGGAACCAGTCGTGACGCCAACTCTCAGCTCACGCCCTTCCACCGAGACACCGGCGGTACCTTCTGGACCTCGAACACGGTCCGCGACACGACGGTTTTGGGCTACACGTACCCGGACTTGGGCGTCAGCAACTCACAGCTCACCACCAACCTCAATCGCCTGTACGGCAACAGTGCTACCAACACGGCGCTGCGGGTCAGCGGCGCCGGGGATACTTCGGCCACCACTTACGACTACATGGCCATGGTCACTCTCGACAAGAGCGTGCTGGGTGGGGTGTCGTATGCCGTGCAATTCCTTCTGAACGGCCAGTACTTCGCGTCCTTCGCGGCCCTCGCAGTTCCCCCGGCACCGGGCGGGCAGACAAGGGCGGTGACCAGCTCCGGCACCATCATGCTCACGGATGCGCTGGCTGAGAGAGGCGTCGACACGTCCGACCGTGAGGCCACCGAGCAGTACCTCAGCGAGAACCTCAAGTGGCAGGTCGTGCAGAACGATCAGGTTGTCAACAACGTCCCCAGCCTCAACGTCACTATCGCCAGCACTGAGGTCAAGCCCGCCAAGGCGACGAACCAGTTTGCCACATGGCTCGGGCCACCGCAGGAAATTGACAACAGCACTTCGTCTTCGTAAATACATGTGTCTGTTCGTGTATCATGGGCTTGTTTGCGTTTTTCAGTGGTATAATTTTCAATGTCATACATACTTACGTTGCCGCTGCCTGGAATGATATCCTCTCAAGCGATCAATCATCTACGGTCCTTTGCTGGCGTGGTTGATTCATATGGATTTGGAATAGCAATGATGATCGAGGCGCTGTTCATAATCACTGGGATGGTTCGCTTGGTAATGAAACAAGCTTTGCCGATCGATTCTGCCGAGCTGAACCCCATGTGCTACAGAGTAAAACGGCGGGGTTAATGAAACGCTCCGCCAGTTCCACGTTTTCGGCTGCCAGGCTCACCTCTCGCGGGACCCAGGAAAAGCCGGACCCACCGAACACTTCCAACGCCGCGTGCAGACTCGCTACCGACCCTTCACTTGCCTTAGCCCCGTTGTCTCGCTCTCGATCCCCGTTGTCTCGCTCTCGATCCCAGTGGTGCGCTCCGATTCGACGTGCAGCTCCGCCAAGCTGCAGTAGCACACCGGCTTCTGCCCCGCACCAAGCCCATCGGGATGCCGACTGTGGTAACGCCATCGCGTGTCGTACCCGGACACATTGCTGCATGCGATTTGTGGATGAGTCAACCAAAGGATCGATGCAAGCGGCGAAAGTGCGGTAGACCAGGAATGTGGCGGCGGGAATAGGATGAAGAGCCGTCGATGAACGTGAGCAACACACGCTGCCACCATTTAGGGTACCTTGTTTCCTGCCCCTTCCGACACTTGAACTCCAAGCTCCATCGACTCCAGGTAGGTGCGTGCATGCGCAAAGAGCTGGACGCTGCTCTTACAGACCCGAGATGCACTCATGCATTCGTCATGCACGAGCTATCAACTTGGACTCGACGAGCAGCAGGCTTACGGATCGTCCCGCAGTCCATCTAATCAATCAATGTCAGCGAGATACAGGCTTAGTCATTGAAAATCATCTGCACCTGTCCGCATTCTCGAAAGTACCAATTCCATGCGCGTGGCGCCGACAGAAATGAAATCGCTTCATTCATGGCCGCCGGAAGCCAGAAGAGAACCGCCTCTAGCAGCGGAATTGTAACGGCGATGTGATTAATGATCGTTACATCACCAAATCGCGAAGAAAGGCACGCGGACAAGAATGGAAAGTGGATTTACCCGTTTGCTGTAATGGAATGTACCATGCGTCGTTCTCATGATGACGGCATGATTGCCTGTGATCCCCGTTATCACTGGGTAATTGACCAATGAAACCCCACATTCTTGGTGGGCCATGGCACCCTGACAGGGGCTGCAAGAACACCGATAACCTTGTCATGGGCTGTTGAGCGAATAACTGACTTTCTCTCCCTGGTAGCAGCCTAAGAAGTGGGTCCCGCCTAGCGCACTACCAACGGGGGCACATATATATCGGGGACTGTGGCCTTCCTTTTCTCGACAGTGGAAGCATTGAAGAAAACTCCGAACCACTCTCGTGAAGTCTCACCGAAACTATTGCAGTCTCTGACGCATTACGGCTCTTGATCCCTGACCCAAAAACATTACAATGGCTGCTGCCGTAGCTTCACCCAACACCAAGGGTTTACCATCCCGACAGGATAGCAAGGATGTGGAGCCTTTCTTCGCAGAAGAGCGCGAGGGCTGGAAGGGGTACATCGAATGGGAAAACTACCCCGAAAAGAAGAAGCAAGCGGCCGAGATTCTGGCCAGGAACAAGTTCCCTGACGTGGGTGGTTCCGTCATCTTTGAATAAACTTCCATCTCCATCACGTCCTCATTCCCTCAAACCAATGCTGATTGCGCGAGAGGGACCTGCAGCCACCAGAGTTCCAGCTTGCCCCGCTTCCCAAGACCAACCCCGTCCTCAAGGGCGAGCGCTTCAAAGCCTATCATGCCGCCATGGGCCCCACGCTGCGCGACCTCCCGCGGATCAGCTGGGAATACGTGCTGAAGGAGAAGTCGCCAGACATGATCCACCTCCTGCAGTTCCCGTACAACGGAGAGCCGCCGAGGGTATGTATGCATTGCATGAATGCGTTCCCACCACCACCCGCCTCTCCCTCCCCTTCACCACAAAAAAGAACCCACCTCTTCTCCCACTGAACCACTCCCCCCACCCCACAGGACCGCCTCGTCTCCACCCCGCTCACGCCCAACCGCGACTTCTTCGTCCGCAACCACGGCGGGATCCCCGAAATCGGCGCGGCCACGCACACGCTCGACATCGACGGCCTGGTGCGGGCGCCGCAGCGGCTGACGCTGGCGGACCTGCAGAACGAAGCGCTGTTCCCGCGCGCCTCGCTGACGGCGACGCTGCAGTGCTCGGGCACGCGGCGCATCGAGCAGATCGCCGAGTACCCGGGCGACGGCGACGAGCTGATCAACGCGCCGTGGGGCGAGGGCGCCATCGGGACGGCGCGGTGGACGGGCGTGTCGCTGAAGAGGGTGATCAAGCACTGCGGCGGCCTGAAGGACAAGTCGTCGGGCGCCAACAACAACGACTACCACGTCGAGTTCTTCGGGGCCGACACGTACTTCAAGAAGGGCGAGGCGTTCAACTACGTCGTGAGCGTGCCGTGGCGCAAGGTGCGCGCGCACGAGGTGCTGCTCGCGTGGGAGATGAACGGCGCGCCGCTGCCGCGCATCCACGGCGCGCCGCTGCGCGTCGTCGTCGCCGGCTACATCGGCGCGAGGAGCGTCAAGTGGCTGTATCGCGCGCGCGTCATCGACGGCCCCAGCGACGCCCCCGTGCAGAAGAAGGAGTACCTGTACTATGGCGCGCAGACGGGCAAGCACAATGCCGCGTACAGCAATGGCTTCAGCATCCAGGAGATGCCCGTTAGCTCGGCCGTCATGGTGCCGCGCGACAAGGACGTCATCGTGCATGATGGCCGCGTCGGGCTGAAGGGTTGGGCGTACTCGGGTGGGGGTAGGTGGCCGGTCAGGGTGGAGGTCAGCTTGGATGGTGGGAGCGTGTGGTGGCAGGTGCCGTGGGAGGGGTTGAGCGAGAAGTACTTTCACGCGTGGAGGACGTGGAGTGTGGAGCTGCCGTGCGAGGCCGAGGGGTGGCTGGATGTGTGTGTCAGGTGCTGGGACAATGCGTTGAACACCCAGCCGACGTTTGTGAGGAGTGCATGGCAAGTGATTTCCCCGCCGCATCGACTATCCGTGTTGCTGATTTGAGATGCGAAAAGGAACTGGGATCTCCACGTGACGTCGTCTTGTCATCGCATCAAGATATACAGCATCAACAAGACCAGACCGGCTACTGCAAAGCGGCTCAAGGTGCTCGAGGAGAAGGGGATTCCGATCGATCCGATCACCCGACCGTTGGAATTCAACTTGGAGAGTGACGAGGAGTACGCGGAGAACATGAAGGCGCAGGGAGGAAGAGATCCGAAGGAGTGAGTGGATCGCTCTTTGAACGGTTCTGGTGTCATTTACTTTTCTATCCGCTCTTGATTCTTGACATTGAGGCCGAGTACGTAGCAATTTGTCTTCTTTTGCAGTCAATAGCAAAGCGTAGTTGAGTGCAAGTAAGCAAGTATCCATGAAACAGAGACACCTGGAAATGCTGGGGTTGATCGAAACAAGTGAATAGCGCCGCTTGAGAGGGTGGAGCGCAAATAGGCCACGACTTTTGCATTCGCTCGACAACCACAGCTTCTCCATCTTCCACCGAGTGAAACCAACCACACCACTCTACTGACAGCTTTGGAGACACTTCGAACCATCTTCTAGCTCTCTCTCTCGTCTCATCCACACCTCTACTCTATACGGTAGCCGAAGCGCTGTAGCAATTGATCCATCTCCATCCTACGCTCTGCCACTGCAGGCCGCTCAAGTCCCAGCCAGATTCGCTCGCAGATATTTGGTTCGTGATGGAGGAAATGTGCCAACATGGCCGAGGTAGGGCCGCTAGGTGTGGCAATGATCCATCCTGATGAGCAAGTGAGGCGTTCGGTCAAGGGCGGGACACGTACCTCGAAGTGGCCGCGTAGGCATCACTGGGACACGCCACTCCTTTCGTACGGAACAATTCGTTGGCTGCCATCTCGGATAGATCTTTCGGCTGTCTATGGTGGGTCAGCGCTGCACCGAAGGGATACTGACGACGACACATACCTTTTCCTGAAATGATCGGCCTCTACTTGCGTCTCTTGTACGCGCCGCTTCTCTGGAATCTCACAAGCCGTACAGCTGGTACACGCAGGAACTTGACACATGCTACATGCGGCATGCAACGACTGGATCTGCGGCCCATATCCGCAAGCACAGCAGTAGTAGGCAGGTTCCCCTCGACTCCTGGCATCACCGTCCTGGCGGATCGAGACGAGGCAGACCATGATGCTAAGCTTGGGCCGAGCAGCACGAGAAAATGTTGACTTCAAGATAGGTAGGTAAGAGAGGCATACTTCTTGATACGGCATCCTCAACAGAGAGCTTACATATCCGTCTGGCTCGCCGGTCCATCGCACCTTCTGTCCTGCGCAGCTTCGCACCCTCCAGCGTCTTCACTAACACGCGCGCAAGTGTGCCTGTGCGTGTGCTCCTGCGCTCCTTGGTTCCGAATCGAGGTACGTTACGCCCGTCTCTGAAGTACGCAGGCTCGGATGGGACTGAGGCATGCGGAGAACAGACGCGTGTTGCGAGCTGGCGCGGCTGTCGGTGCACGCGCGCCTGCGTATAGAGCCGCAAGGCTGAACTCACGAACCTCACCAGTATACGGTTAGCTCATTACTGCTGCTTCAAGCGCCGCCTGGACCGTCTGCCCATGCGAGACTACTTTGGACCTGCGTATGATTCATACTTCATCACTCGTATGTTTCTAAATCGAGGTTTTCTTGTGCGACGCAAGGGCACGCTCCACACTACGCGCAAATGCGTTGTTGCTGCCTCGGGGGCCTGCGCAATCCTTATCCTCCTCATCCAGCTCATGCATCACGACCGGCTTCGTCGCCACCCTGTTTCTTCTGCCTGCGAACTCCACTGCTTGGGCAAATTCGTCTTGCGCACTACACGCTGGGCTGACGAGCTGGCATGGCGAGACAAGGCTGAGCCGAGACCCACTCTCCCGCTTACTCGGCTTCCAGACCGTTGCGACTACCTCAGCTTGGTGAGAGCCCGGAGAGGCGGATGCACCACCATCCCTTAATCCAAAGTGTTTCTGTGCTAAAAAGCTCCTACAGATCCTCCAAGATTAGCGAAAGATGTGACGCCACGACAGGGTAAAAAGACGATTGTATCAAAGAACCGGAAGTAAACGAGACTGAAACGATCTAATTTTCGACGGTTGCACAAGTCCAGGAGCTCTGTCGAATCGTTTCGCGGAGTGTTTTCTTGACGCATTGCAGCCTGGCCGGTCGGCTACGATTGCAGGGTACCCATGTCTAGTGGCGATGCGCAGGGAAGTCGTGCGCATCCGCGCATGGAGCGCCCTACTTATGTGCACGTTTCTTTCCCCCTCTTCACTCTGCTCACTTCACGTCCTCGTGGCACTGCCTCTTCCGCTCCAGATAGCCTCTGATGGAGCTTGAGACGCAAATCCTGCACGCCAGCCCGCCCGTCGCCGTCTGCTCGAGATGCCGCAGCGCCGGGTTCACGTGTGATGGCAAGTTGCCTGCCTGCACTCCCTGCGAACGGGCCGGTCATGCTGTTGGGTGCTCCAACACCAATGCTGCACCACCGACCGATGATTCGGTATCAATTGGTCAGTATTGTCTCTTGATATTAGTATGATTTCTCTTCCGCTAACTTTTGCTTCAAAGCACTCCGCCGAGCTCGGATGACGTTGAGTCAACTCTCAATCTCTCAGGACGAAAGCGACACTCGAAGCGCAAATGCACCAAAAGTGTCTGCAACGTTTTGGGTTGACGAAGACACCCTCTGCCTCCTGGTGGAAACGGCCAATGGTGTTTGTGTTGCCCGCCGCGCGGACAACAATTTTGTCAATGGAACGAAGCTCCTGAATGTCGCCGGCATGACGCGAGGGCGTCGCGATGGGATCCTGAAGAGCGAGAAAATACGGTGCGTTGTAAAGATCGCACCGATGCACCGGAAGGGTGTTTGGTGAGTTGCCCATCAGTGTATGGTTTCTCGGCTTATCTGACAAGGAAAGGATACCGTTGGAACGAGCAATCCATTTCGCAAATTGGTTAAACATCACCGAGCTGGTCGCTCCGCTTTTTGTTCATGATGTTGGGCATCTTTTTTGCGACGTCCCGCCAGAAATGCGCAATGATCTGATTGCAGAAGCGGAAAGAAGATCAAGGGATTCCGAAGACATGATGAGGAGTTTGACCCGCATCATCCGCGACTCATTTCTCCGCTCTGTGTTTGGACAGTTCCTTGCGGAAACGGGAGACGACAGGACCCTCACATCTTACCTGGCTATCAACAACTTCTTCAACGGCTACCAGGAAGCGAAGACGGAGAATCAGCCACTCAAGCTTGATATCATCAGACAGATGCTCGCAGAAGCTCGCCGATTGTACAGAGCTTACTTTTCACCTCACTCACCTTGTGGAGTGAACGTCGTCTATCACTTAAAAGGGAGGCTTATGGATTGTTTTGTGGGGAAGAGAAGAGACGATGAAGAAACATTGAACAAAGTTGCGACCCTGTTTGATCAGGCACAGGACTCCATCTTCAAGCAGATGGCCAGCGATTTTGTTCCCATATTCATGAGGGAATCCAAGTATGGCTCATTTGTCCGTCTGCAAGAGAAACAGGAGACAAGAGAGCAAATGACTGGGGCCGGGGCGCATTCGGACTCATCAGCACAATCTGCGGCTAAGTATTGCTATGAGGATGATCAGATCCGGACACGGAGCAAGGACAACTCCCTGATTGATCGAGGCACGGAAATGATGCAAACACACCCCACAGTTGACAGGCCACCTGTAATGACCGGGACACAGTCAATTGGCTGCACCGGCTCAGCTCCCGAAGAAGACAAACCTAGCCCATCACCGGAACCTACTGCTCCCGGGGGTAGTCTGGATGATCCAGGCCATGAGACCGGTACTCATGCTATCGAAGTCGATGAAGACCTAATATCATCCATGGCGAAGAAGGAGGTCATCAATCGGCTGATGGGAAACTTTTATGAGCTTTTCGGAGAGGAAATGGAGGACTCCTGTGAAAGTGAATCAGGGGAAGACAAGTCCGATGTTGGTGCTGTATCTACGGAATCGTCCGATGAGAGCGGAATTCTCACGCCCAGTGAAACATCCGATGACCCCGAAGATGCCAACAACAGTGAGAATACTCGTGGACATCACCAGACCGGCAGCAATCTCGACCCGACCAGCGTCAGTCAGAAGAGAAAAGGCCAAAATGATCGAAGGTCCAACGGCGGTTCCCGAACACTTGACGAAGGGGATGAGGATGAGTACGATGATAGTAAGCGTTCGAGGCGTGCAGGTCGGGAAACGCCCTGTGGAAACTACTTTGAAGAGATTCGCTTGTCCCTTCTCAAAACGATACCCTGGTCTGCGCCCAAAATGTAGTGCATGTGTCTATCCAGGATTCAAAACTACACACCGAGTCAAGGAACACTTGTACCGCACGCACATGCGCCCAGTCCGTATCGTCTGCCCGAGGTGCTACACACCCTTCGAGAATGGTACCAGCTTGAGGGAGCATGTGCTCGCGGTAGAGAGGTGTCCCCAAGCGGAAAGCCCCCCTGTCGAGGGGGGCTTGGACGAAGAGCAGGGGAGGCTGCTGAGGCACAAAAACAGAAAGGGCGCGGAGACATCTGAGGAAGATAAGTGGCGGAAGATCTTCCAGATCTGCTTCCCAGAAGTCCTCGAAGCAGACATACCCTTCCCATGTAAGTCGAGCCCTTCACCATCAATGCACCAAAATGCTCACAATGAGTTACAAAGATTGTGATCAGCAGCGCTCGCCACACTCAAGGGAGCTTGAGCGCTTCGAGAAATCCGAGCGTGAAAGGCTACCGCAACTGGTGCAAAAGGCGGTGGAACGGGCGGTGATGATGGCACCAGAGCTCAAACTGCTCGAGGAGAAAGTGGGGAGCCACCTTGCCGACATCATACGCACATGCCAAGACGAGCTCTACGAACAGTTTCGAGCCATCCCAGAGTCCAACGGAGAGGGCGAAAGAGACCAACACTTGTCCCATTTTGAGCTTTCTCGTCCGCCGCACCAGAGCAGCCCCTTTCCCACCGGCAGGACCGAAGTGGTCCAGGCACAAGACCAGCTTTCATCTTCGGTGGCTGAATTCAGTTTCGACATGAACAACCCTGCGTTTTTGTCTCCGCTCTCGGTCCCTCATTCTTCTTCGGAGCCTTTTGGACCGAACGATAGGCCGACGCTGGACGACGTGCTACAGCTCTGGCCTTCTCATTCCTGGAACCGCATGGAGACCACGCTTGGCTCTTCGGCCCAGCTTCAAAATGCATCTTTCCCAGGGGAAGTCGCATCTTCGCCGACCCAAGATGACAGCACTATGGACAAGGACGAATTCATTGCGAATCTTCCAAACGATCCCGGTGAAGGGCCAGCCGGTGGTGTTGCTGCTGCTGCCAAGGCTTCGAAGCACAAGAGGGCTGGCTTCGATTACCGGCGCTTCAAGTAAGTTTCTTATCTTGCTCGCAGAGGCGCAGCGAGTTTCCCGACTTGTGGTTGTCATCAGACGATAACATATAGAGCATTGCTTTCGGTATTTCCTCGTATTGCTCTCTCTCTCGTTGTGGTTGCGTGCAAGCAAGGCTTCCCATGATCTCCATCCCTTTACTTACCATTCACGTTGGGTAGATATCAGTGCACTGCTGAAGATGGGCAAAAAAAAAAAATTACGAGAATAAGAAGCCGGGACCGCCGTCCACGTATGTTCGTCTTATTGATGGAGAAGCCGAATGGCTTGATTGGACATGGGCTGGTGCTTAGCGAACCGAAGGGCCCACAGCCAATGGGCAAAAAAGAAAAACACAAAACGTACAACAGCCGGGATTCCCCAATGGTCACCCACTTGAGTACTAATCGGCCGGTTCGCAGCTTGAGTACGGCTGAGCGGACGGGAAGCCCTATATTCTGCGACCTATGGTCGTACGTGAAAGATAACATGGAAATTTGAGTATATGAATGCAAAAAAATCTCTGCACCAGCTCCCAAACCATAACCAACAAGCACATCGCTTGTCGCAAGCGTAAGAAAAGTTTAAACGGAGGTGCGGAGCTCGTTAGATAACACTCCTATCCGTCTGAAGGGAGGCACTACCACCTCATTATAAATACGACTATCAGCATGAATTAGTGCTGCCTGCCTTTGTTGTGATCTGGTGGTAACCATCTCGCGTAAGGTCTGACGAGGTTTCCTGGCACTGACAAGCAAAAAGCAAAGCAAAACGGTAGTTTGCAACGGCTTTGCTGTTGAACGAACGAATGCCGGCATAGTTAAACGGTGAAAATCCAGACGTGTCGCTCCGAGAGAATGTATGTTCGGCAGTATTGTAAAATAATGGAGCCACGCTGGAAACACATTGAGCCATCCAGCGACCTTCCACGAGAAAAATAACAAAAACCCAACATTTGCACACAAAAGTCTGAAACCGCCTGGCATCAACGTTTGAAGCTACTCAAGTAAACTGTTCCTGGGAAATCGGGTCGATAGTCAAGAAGTCACACACAAGAGCCTTTGTGCCCTGGATCGATCGCCCGCGGTGGGAATCGTGTTTGAACAGAAACTGCATCATCGCTGTTGGCCGGAATAGGACGCCGTCCTCCAGTCAGCTCAACACAATCAACAGTTGTGAAAGAAGACAGGGATCTTGCTTACGGAGTGATGGGAACTTCTGCTCGCTTGGACGGCCATGTTCCCGACGTCTGCAGCAGGCCCCCACCATTGACGCTGGCGTCGTCATCTATTGCGTTGGCAACGTCTCGAGTGCTTCTACACACCCTGGGTTTGGAATTAGTGGTCAGCGTTGATATATCTTGAGCTGAGGTCAAGGGATAGGGACAGGGGAATGCGTACTTGACACCTGCGTGTCGCTTCAATGACATGGAAGCTCCTGCTTCTTGAAGGCCCGCAGTCGGCTTTGGCTCGCGCTCAAAGAATTCGGTTGTGAAGGAGCCAACCCTACCTTCTGCAAGGGCGTGCACAGTTCCCCCAAAGTCTTGATTGATCACAGCTTTCCGTTGAGTTTGGACGGAAGGAACGGACTCAGAGAGAATGGATGTCAGATGAAGGACAGTAGTAGTTATGCTTGGTCCTCCTGGTACCAACATAACAGTCCTGGTTGAGGGGATGCCGGCGGTAACAGCGGCCGTCCTGAGCTCGCGCCAGGAGACCTTGAGTGCAGGTGCGGCACTGGCACTGTCTTCTGCAAGGGCGGTCGCAGTACTATCGAAGCTCAAACCAGAAGCAATAGCATATGCATATTGACTGGTCCACTGAGGCGGGGTAGCCGTTGTGTGAATGGAAACGGGGGTCCCTGCAAGCCCGCTACGGAGTTCATCCTGGAGGGTTTTTAGCAATAGCCGCGGCTTGATTAGGTGGTATGAGAGGAAGAATCACTACCTGAATAGCTGGCAAAGCAGCAACGATATTTCCATTTCCGACAAGAAACACGATGACAAAAACGAGGCTGAAAACGGTCTCGAAATATCTGGTGGACATGACTGCTCAGGTATGACAGAGTGCTGAAATTTTAAAGGTGTGGCGTGTACAAAGCATCTGGTTTAAGATAATCTGGTCGCAAGAGCTCTATATATGCACGTTTCCAGCGACGTACTTTCGATAGGGAAACCACCCAACATCCATAGTCCTTTCTATTGGTCAAAGAGTGATTACGCCCAAGTGATACAAAAGGAGTCTGGAGCGCCTCGTCACCAGCACTCAGGTCCCTTTCATCCTTTCTGGTAAGTGGCGAATATGTCCCGTGGTGTGGCACGTCATCTTTAAAGTCAAGTGACATAATGAAGAGCAACACATGCTACACTAATCAATCACTGTGCGACTGATGTACATTCATTGGGTATTTCTTACAATTACGAGGATTGGCCACGAGTTTATCAAAAAAAAAAAAAAAAAAAGCAATACCCTTTTAGCTTGTGCCTATCCGGCTACCCCCACCTTTTAGTAAAACCGCAGACAAATCCGTGACAAGGTCTTTTCTGAGGTAAGACTGTGGGCCATGGTACTGAGTTTGAAGAACCCAGGATTGGTTGCACGTGGTGTTTACAAGACCATTGGTGGGCTCAAACAGCGGGAGCTTTGTCCCGCACGAGATCCCTCACCATGCTGATTGGCATGTGTTTATCGACATTCGCGAAACTCTTCAAGAGGTGGCGGAAAAAGGATGGCTTTCGGGTCTGTCAGACCTATGGAATCGGGACGGATACGAGATACCGGTGCCTCGCCGAAGGGCGATCAGTAACTTGTCCCCTGCGCAGAGCGCCTCCTGGACGACCCATGCTCGCGTGTACCAGCGATTGTTACTGACCATGTCCAAAAAGTCGAGCACATGTCGTTTTCTATGATGGGCTTCGAGTCTTTCATTGTTATTGTGGCGGAGAGACTTTGGATAGGTTGGCTTTTCTAGGGGAACGACGGCGGTGTCTTGTCTGGATCTTTGAGTCAAGAGTACTGAAAAGGCGGGCTGTAGAGATCTTAGAACGGTCTCGGCAACCATTTTAGAAAAAGAGGCGGTGAATGCAGCAGAAAGCAACCATATTACTTGTAGGCAGCAGTCTGAAATGTTGTGGGGCGCCTATGAATCGTGATGCATGCCATCGATAAGGGAGTGATGCGCCCGCTCGAACGATATGATTGGATACCAGAGGGATCCATGACATGTGCCGCAAAGCCATTGACTGCGGATATAGAGCCGTGTAGAGTTGACGGGCCTTCGTGCATCGCGCACTTACGTGACACTGTCTCTTGTCCAATCAGTGTCATCTATTTCAATGAATCCTTGGACTTCATCGACCTACCCGGCGACCCAGTTACATAGTTATGCTCGGCTTTCTAGCCCGTAAGAAGAGACGAGTGCTTCGCTACTATGGTTATGGCATTTCTTGAGGGAGCGGTGAGGATACCTTGTATTCTGCGGCCTATGGGCGTACGTGATCAGCGACGCCGCAAATGCTTTGTGTCATGAAGCAATGCCGTGTTAAAATGGCCGGCTGACTCGGGTGGGTTGTGACGAGGGGATTGCCAGTGGGTTCGATACTGGCTGCTATCCATAGTTCGAGACCATAGGTAAACTGTCTTGTGGTAGCGCTTGAAACTCAGGGTGTCTCCTTTTGGAGATCATCCGCTTCACGAGCCGATCGTGGCGTCGCCCACCCCGTGTTCGGAGCCTCCGCACTCGTGAACCCCGGCGCTGTTTTCTTATTTTCTTCTTGTACATAGATTTACAAGATGACTGGTATGTACTTTGCAAAGAATTTGAATGCTCGCCCACATGTTGCAACCACGGTATTCGAGTCAAGACATCAAAAGCCATGCAGTATTATCAACATCCCAATGTTAAATTTGATGACGTGTCGAATATGAATGCAGCGTGCATGGCGTGGTGAGATTGATCCTGTGGGGGCTGAGATGTTGGATTACGAGTCCGAAACTCCGAACCCGACTACTTGAAACAGGCCCCACCAAAGGCTTGCATTATTAATCCCGGGCGCTGTCTCATCTTTTTCAACACTTTGGCCTCGAAGCGTCTTTGATCCCAGGTCCTCCGAACATCACATCAACAGCAGCGTTAAGATGGAGTCATCAGGTTGGCAAAATCCGGTGAAAATGAAGGAATCGACGTGGAACGCAGACCTTATGAAAGCGTATGCGAATATGGGAGACTTTGAAACTTCCACATTCCAGTTTGCGCGCACAGACGGAGTCACGGCAGATGCGGCGAATATCTATCCGCGCCATGTCGACAGATTGTTCCCGCTCCATCACATCTCCGAGTGGGCCGAGAAAAAGCGAAGCGAAGATCATCCGCACAGATCTGAGGGACCCAGAGGCGCTTACAGTCCCATTGTCGACCGCTACGAAATTCGAGTTTTGGAGCTCCATCCGGGCCACTTCGATGAAGAGCTCAAGGGCACCCTGCACCACTGCTCGGTTGAGTTCGAGTTCGATGTCGAGTCTGACAAGAG
The DNA here is from genome assembly GCA_023087385.1 of Diplodia sapinea. Classification (NCBI taxonomy): domain Eukaryota; kingdom Fungi; phylum Ascomycota; class Dothideomycetes; order Botryosphaeriales; family Botryosphaeriaceae; genus Diplodia; species Diplodia sapinea. The sequence continues at coordinate 42,965 of JAJMYO010000131.1, forward strand.
GCCGTATGACGTACGGTACTTCCGCACAAGACATGCGCTCTCAATGGAGGACTTGACGCAGCCTGTTTGGTATACCGCGCTGAGCTACACCTGGGGGATTCCGAATCCGAGCACCGATAGCTTCATTGAATGCAACGGCTTCAAGCTCAAGATCACACACTCGCTGGACGCAGCGCTTCGGCATTTCCGTCAAACGGATCACTCAATCAACATGTGGATCGACCAGATCTGTATCGACCAGAACAACCCGAGAGAGAAGGAGCAGCAGATTCCCCTCATGTCCAATATCTACCGACATGCCGTCAACACAGTCGTTTGGCTTGGCGAAGCAAGTGAAGGATCGGACACGGCCTTCGAGCTGCTCAAATTCATCGGCACTGTTTTCCAAATGAGTGTGGACGCGCCTCCACCTCAGGACTTTGAAAGGTTGTTCCTACCCAGCGCACATGATCCGACTTGGAAACATCTCTGGGAGCTTGTCAACAGAGCGTGGTTCAACAGAGTCTGGATCGTCCAGGAATGCATACTCTCGGACAACCTCTGGGTCATATGCGGCGACACCATCATCTACTGGGAAGAGCTCACCAACGGCTTCAGCAACCTCGTGCACAGCGGTCTCGCAGACTGGCTACAGCACAAGCACAGAGAAGCGGAACCAGACAGCAAAACTCTGGGATGGAACTCCATGTACATGCTGGGCGAGGAGCGGACACACTACCACCAGTTCCAGCAAAAGCCCCCCCTCTTCGGCATCCTCACCCGCACCCGCAACGCCCAAGCCTCGGACCCGCGCGACAAAGTCTACGGCCTCCTCGGCGTCTGCGACGCCGCCCCCATCTCCGTCAGCTACTCCCCGACCAACACCGTCACCGACGTCTACCACGCCGCCACGCTCGCCTGCCTGCATGCCGGGCCCGAATACCTCCTGCCCGTCCTCTCCTGCGTCGACCACACCCCGCCGCCATCCCACCCCTCCTGGGTCCCCGACTGGAGCCTCAGCCGGCACACCAGCCCCTTCGGCATCTCCACGAGCGCGGGGGCCCTCTACCACGCCGGCGGGCCCGCCAAACCGCGCTTCACCACCAGCGGGCGGCGCAACGCAGCCCTCCACATCCCGGGCAAGCTCTTCGCGCCCATCGCCGCCCTAACCAGCAGCCCGTGCACGGCGACGCCCCCCCTCTCCGCCACCGACCCCGCGCGCACAAACGCCCACCTCCTCCCGTGGATCGCCCTCGCCCGCGACCGGTGCCACCCGTACCCGCACACCGCGACCACGACCTTCGCCGCCTTCTACCACACCCTCGTCGCGGGCGCCGCCGACGGCGGCGCCCGCCAGAAGTGCCCCGCCGCCGCCTTCGCCGAGCTCTTCAGCCTCCTCCTCGACGCCACGACCGGCCGCTCCCCGACCTTTCCCGACCAGACGTACTCGGCGCGGCAGCGGCGCCCGCGCGGCAAGGGCAGGTTGGAGCTGGAGAACCTGCGGGCGAGGGCGCCCGGCGAGACGTTTCGGGCCATGCAAGCGGCGGTGGCGAGGGCGGTGGGGGGAAGGCGGTTGGCGGTTGCTGGGGGGGATGATCAGGGGACGGGCGGGTATCTTGGGTTGGTGCCGGGGGGTGCGGCGGTGGGGGATTGGTTCGTCGTGTTGGAGGGGTGTCATGTGCCGTTTGTTGTGAGGGAGGTGGAGGGCGAGGGGGATGGGGATGGGAGGAGGTGGAGGTTGGTCGGGGAGTGTTATGTGCATGGGATCATGGATGGAGAGGTCATGGGCATGGAGGAGGTGGAGGCGGTGGATGTCGTGTTGGTGTGAGGTCGCTGTTCGAGTGGAATGTGTAGGCGGGGGTTGCTTGGCCTGTAATGCGGGATATGGTTGTCATTGGAAAGCCGTATGCATTAGTTTGAAAAGTGTGGCGTACAGCTGTACTCTACCACAGCCTTGGGCTTGAGCAAGGAAAAAATGATCAACAGCAGGCAGCTGCAGATGCCCAAATTGCCGCAAGGCTGACTTGCGTTCCTGATCATGACGAGGCCGCCCTTCAAAATAGTGTTGTGAGGGAATTGCGCTATATCCCACCACTCAGCAACAGCGCCAAGCCCCACTCAGCCCCGTTGAGAGGGGATGAGGGGCAATGTGCATGCACTCTCGAGTAATGTCGTATCAGACGCACGCATTTTACGATCAGCCTGCAATGCAGCGGATGACACACCCTCCTTTGGCTGCCACGCTGGCAGTGGCTGAGGCCGGCGTAGCCCACTTTGCGAAGTATATGAGCAATGTGTTAGGCATCTGCTTAGGACTCCACCTGCACATTACGGCCATGAGTGATCCATTTTCCATTCTTGGGACTGCGTTGGCCGTCGCTTCCGTCGCCTCCACTCTCTCCATTAAACTTTTCGAGATTAGAAACACGATCCGCAACGCACCGAAAGAAGTCGAAAGTATAGCGAGCGAACTATCGACTGCCGCCTCGATTCTTTACAATGTCCGAGACACCATATACGGAGGAATGTACCTCATCAAGGCACATCTGATCGCAGACATGGGATCCATTCTGTACAGGTTTGGCGAAGTGAACTCTGAGATCAGCAGGATGATTGACAAGAAGAAGAAGAGGCGGCTGAGTTTGGCGGCACTGATGGTGTTCAAGGAGCGTCATGTGAAAGACTTGATGGCCAAGGTTGAGAGCTTGAAGTTATCCATGAGTCTCATCATGAACACGGTGCTTCTCGCAACTGCACTCGATGCTTCTGATCGAAAGACAAGGAGAAGATCCCGGGAAGAAGAACACGTGAGAGTCATCAGGACAATTGTCCAGAGTGGGGTGGAGAACAGTCGGCGCAACATCGATAAGCAGCAAAGGTTCCGAAAGCAGCAGAAGAAGCGACCCAACAAGAAGAATAGTCAGATCAAAGACGCATCACAACCCGAAGAGGACACCGCCACGTGGCTGTATCAACTGGTCTTCTCACCTGCAAGACCGGAAACATCCTCAGAGCAGACCGCCAACGCCACACGGCAACTTCCGGTACCATCTGTATCAGCACAGGAAGCCAGTCAGGGAATTGATCATAACTCCAGTGTTCTCAGTACTGCCTCAGAGGACTGGGGTGTGGCTGAAATTGGCGACGAGACATTAATGGCGACCGACGCGAACCAGACTATCCTTCAAACGCCCGAGAAGTCCGAGACGGCTCTAATTGTGTTTAACGAAAGCACGTTGCAATCACAAGAGGAGCCGGAGCCGGTAGGAGAAAGCCATTTACTCTATGCCGAGACGCCGAAGGTGGTCGAAAGCTTGTTGGGCATATGGACGTATCTCCATGAGATACGAGAACAAGCGTTACATGAAGAAGAGAACAATCGCTCTTCGAAGGCGCAGCGCAGGACCTATCGGGAGATAGAATCGCTGCAACATCCCTGGGATGACTCCAGTTACCACCGCCGTTCGCGATCGACACAGAGCTCGCCGGTGCGGTCATCGGACAGCGCGTCCTACGGAGCAACACGTACCCGGTTTACTAACTCTGACGGATCAGAGTACTGTTCCGATAATGACGAGCACGTCGGCAGCTTTCATGATGCGGCCAACAACACTACTTACGAACGTGCGGGGTCTTCGGCTCGGCATGGGTTTACAGCCCGCAGTCGTTCACCCAGACCTTCCAATGGAGCACACGTCGACTCCGACGGAAAAGAGCGGTCGAATCGCGATATGCCGCCGCCACGTTGGAATCGGTATCAGCCGGGCCACTCATCGTTCGAGTTCAATTCAGATCACGGTAGTCCTTACCCTCCAGCCCCACCTCCGCCTCCAGATCCAACTCCGGCAGAAAACGAAGCAATGGCACGAGCATCAGAGCAAGCAGAAAGACTGAAGAAGCTCGAAGAGCTCCTGATGCAGCAGGCACAAGCACGGGCGGATAAGGAAGCCGCCAAAAAGAAGGCAATCGAGGATGCGGCCATCGCCGCCGCCGAGGCTAAGAAGGCTGCCGAGGAAGACAAGCTAGCAAAGTTATATGATATTCTGGTTGCTCAGCGCGATGAGCAGAGGGCCCGCGATGAAGCCATTGCCGCCGCCCGCGCCGCAGAAAAGGCTGAGGCTGATGCGAAAGCTGCCAGAATTGCAGAAGAGAAAACGCGAGCAGCCGAAGACGCGGCCAAGCTATTAGCTGCAGCGAAAAAAGCAAGAGAAGAGGCTGAAGCAAAGGCTGCAGAAGAGGCGAAGGCGGCGAATGAGCTGCATGAAAGGGTGCTCGCCAAGGCTATGGAGGAGTTGAAGAAGGCGAAGGAAGAAGCGGAACACAAGTCCAGCTCTAAAGGGCGACCAGACATGCTTCTCAAGCTGTCTCGCACGTGGAGCAGACGAAGCGGCGAGAGCGCATGAACTGGTTGGCGACACTGCATGGGTTTGGGGTCCTGGACAACCATATCAATGGCCTGATAGAACAATGTATGTACGGTTGACCTGCGTCGTTGGCGCAGCCACTTATGCGAGTGCCTACCGCAAGTCAGCGCCGTGGCGGAGCAGAGACCGGCCGGCGCTTCAGCTGTGTTCAATGGCCAGGCTGCAGTTGGAGGACGGCGTCTCTCACATTTTCCTGTCTTGGCCGGATGATCGACGTGGCTCAAAAAGCTTCAGTGAAAAGGACGCAAAGCTGGTGTCGAGGTGTGGACGGTCTGACGTGAGATGCGGGGTTCGTGCGGCTCGGACCGCTGGGATCATGGTTCAACGGCCGCCCAAAGACGACGGAGAGAACCTTCACACCATCTTCACTGTCCAGGCTGTCGGGCGTCAGATCTGGCTGTCAGAACCTTGCCAAGGATGACGACCGGGCTCTGCCTTGCAACGGTGGTGATGGCCGTCGGGGGTACACGTGCGATGGTTCAAGCTGGACCAGTCAGCACTGAAGGTCGTACAGACGACGGTTCGTCAGATCGCCGCCTCGGCCTGTGAAACAGTTGCACGGCATGGCCTTTTAAACGTGGCAGGGCTCCGATCCGGGCGCCAGAAATAGCTCGCTCTTACGGCAGAAAGTGATGTGAGATTCAAAAGCTGAAGACCAGGCTCCAGGGTTGAACTTTGATGCGGCACACTTTGCAGGTATCGACACCGCCATCTACCTTTGCAACTTGGCATTTACGAAAGCCCTGTGGAGATTTGGTGAGAGACTGGCCGCTTGAGGGCAGTCCAGCGCCGCAGTCATGTGCGGGGCTGAGCTGCAATGCCACCACACCAGCCCGACTGTGCTGCAACAACAGATTGTACCGCATGTCGGTAACCGACAGGCTGGATACCGCAGGCCCGGATGTTGAGAACCGTGCAGCATCATTACCGATTCCGAGCTGCTGAACCGGGAGAGGAGCCGAGTACCAGCTGTCGGCTCCTTTGTCAGCCCGCCCGGTTTCAGCCCGGCTGGAGCTGAGCCGTGAAGCGCCGGGGCGATCATGGGGGGATCCGATACGTTGGAGAATGCTCGGCAGTCGAGCCTTGGGCGAACTCCAAGGGCCCCTCGAAGGAATGGGAGAAGGGATTTGTTGGTGTAGCTCTGTCTGTGTACCTGCAGCGGTTAGTACGTTGACGGCAGCATGCGATGATAGGCCAACGCACATCACCGCTGAACTCTCGGTCTATCAGGGATAGCTCACGTAATAGCGTGCGCACCAAGTACATGCACGTACTCTGGCTAATGGCAAGTACATTGCGGTCAACAGCTGCCAAGCAGCCAAGGCATGTTACGGGGCGGAGAGAGCGAGCGCGTGCCACCACCTTATCTGCTGGCCCTAGAGGGTGACACAGGGGCTGGCTAACAATAACCTGAGGTCTCTTGGGAGATGCCTCACCCAGACATAAAGTCAAGCTTGCCAGAGCCGAAGTTCCAAGCGCAGCCCCAGCAAACAAATACCTCTCGTACTGTCTTCCATATTCTCGCCAAGATGATTGAATCACAGTCTGCTGCGCGCAATCGTCCAATGGTGGAAGAGGACAAGGAAGCTTCCGAGCACGTTCTCCGGACGGCTGCCACTGCCCCCTTGGCTTCTCCCAACCTCCATCAGACCGGGAGTGCACGAGGCTGGTTCAGGAGAGATGTCATTGCCTTCTTCCTCCTTGGGCACACGGTCAGTATTCATGAAGCCTTGTTCGTTCTTTTTCCAATCTTTCTAACGCCTCTCCCAGATGGCTCTCCCGACGACGATACTATCCACCGCAGCGCACTCCATGTTCCCGGGATTCACTGGAGCCTTCATGATCGTCGTCTCCCTCTCCGTCGTCGCCACCGCATTCCCAACGCCGCCCCTCCTCCGCTTCATCCCGCATTGGCTGCGAGTCGCCCTCGTCTTCGTCGGCAGCTGCCTCAGCTTCTACTTCTCCACCCTGGGCGAGCCCAAGATCCCGCCGGGCCAAATCAGCGGCACCTCCATGGCAGCAACCGTCCACGCCTTCGCCACCTGCGCCTTCCACGAGACATCCGCCTACTTCGACCCGAGAGCGCTCGCGGCTTTCGGCGTCGGCTCCGGTAAGAGTTGCCCATTCCAGCCACTAACGCCGAGTAGCTGACACCAACAGGCTCCGCCGTCCTCGTCGGCCCGGTCCTCTACATCGGCCTGATGCAAGCCTACAGCGGCAAATGGCGAACCGTCCTCCTCATCTGCCTCTGCGTGACGCCGCTCTTCCCCATGACCTGGTGGGGCCTCGTGCCCGAGGAGGGCCGGCACGCCGCCGAAGAAGGGCGGCGCGCGGCGCGGTCGAAGAGCCGTCGGCGGCGCTCCACCGGCACCTCGACGCCGGACGTGGACCCGGAAAAGGGCGGCGGCGGCGGCGGCGTCGCTGATGCGACTCCTCTTCCTCCTCCTCGCACCGGCGGCTTCGGGCCCGAACGCACGCGCGCCGGCCTCTTTTTCAAACGCCTCCTCCCGGCGTACGTCGTGCCGCAGGCGGTCGCCGTGATGCTGGGGCTGGTCGCGCTGTTCGGGCTGGCGCCGGTGTTCATGTGCCGGTACAGCTTCGACGCGGCGCCGCTGGGGGAGCTGCAGTTCCAGCTGAGCTGTACGTATAGACCGCCAACCGCCAACATCTGTATCCGGAAGAAAACACTAACGTCCGTCATCCAGATCTAGCCTACGGCGTCGCCCAATTCCTCTCCTCCTTCCTCCCCCGCCACTCTCCGCGTCTCCTCTGGCTCTGGCCGGCGCTGCAAAGCGTCCTCATCGCCCTCAGCCTCGTCCAGGTCACCAACCCCTTCTTTACGTACTACGGCGTGTGGATCCTCTTCGTTTTTCTGCACGGCGCCGTCGTGGGCGCCGCCGTCGTCAACACCAGCCGCGCCATCGACGCCGATTTCCGGCGCAAGGGCGAGCCCGAGGATGTGCGCGCGTTCGCGGTGAGCTACGGCGGCGGGCTGGGGAGCGTCATCGGCGATTTTCTCGGCGGCGGGCTCGCCATCATGGTGCAGCGGTTGGTGTTTTTGTGGTTGTTGCCCGGGGGCAGGATCCCGCCGGCGACGTAAGGGGGGTTGGGTGGAGAGGTGGGCAGGTTGTTGGGGTGTTGAGGTTGGGTTATATCCAAGGGTTTAGATCGGTGATTTTTTTCTTCCCCTCTTTTGCTGTTGTAGTACTTACGCATTGGTTTGTGGGGGCGGCTTTGATGACAAGAATTTGGCGGGCTGTCGGGGACTCATCCGCGCATCGTTTCCCCAGTTTAGCTACGAACGTGAGAAGTCTTGGATGTAAGTGCGGTTGCGGTGATCACATTTTGAGAAGTTCATGGAAATGTAGAGGCAGTGGCGGACGATCGCCGGGCAAGTGCGGTGTGCGGGAATTCTGATTGGCCAACCTCTATACAAAATGCTCCCAATCTACATACAACTATGAATCACTTCGTCCCTGACAGCGCGACTCGGATTCTTCGAAGCCAGGGAAGAAACCAACAAGCGTCAAAACCGAATCAAACAAGCACAGCCATCACATTAAGCATCAGGGTATGTCTCATTCACGACTTCTGACTGACTTATTTGCCTCCAGCCAGCACGAATTCTCTCAACGATCGCGACGATGCAAGTTCCTCTGGAGGACCTGCACCGTGCATGAGGAACCTTGATACACCAACTCTCGGTATCGAATTCGTATTGACGTGAGTGCGCGACCAAGCCTGATTTGCGTGTCCAACAAATGACAAGCTTGTCCCTCAGCCTCGAAAGCTCTTGTCTGCCACACATGGAGGACAGCATGTACGATTGCACCGCACCACCCGGCCACGCGCTTACAGATTCTGCACCTCTGCTCTTTAGAGCCTCTTCAGAGCCAACCGCACAGATCAGTAAATCCCCGCGCTAGGATGTACCCAGAATCGGCTCAGAGCGCCTTTGGGATCTTTCGTTACGCTTGGACCGGGCCGGGGAGATAACGCCGGTGCAGGCGTGGGTGTACCTCGGATGCCATCTCGTATTCAATGCGCTGGAAGTTGGACGTCTGAGAGACTCGACGAGTAGGTTACTGAAGCATGTGGAGTGTCATGGGTAAATTCGGTTAAATTAGCTTGATAGCATGCTTGAGCTAAAGGTTGTCGTACTTTCGGCGCGGTGATCGAGCTGGCTGCGTTCGACCATTTCCAGTGCACACACCGTCCCGTCAAATGGCCGCGAAGCTTACAGTGAGTATACCATTGCAAAAGGTATTCCGCTCCACGCTCAAACAGTCCATGAAGTATAAGTACCAATAAATTACTTTTGATTATGTATTATATCGTTACTACATAACAAGCTGCACTAGAAAACTAATCGACAAGTCATCCAGCGTGCGTCCCACCTATTTCTTGTACCACCCGCTCCCAACCGCATCGGTCTTAGCCTTGCCGACATACGTCTCGCTCCAGCTCGACCAGTCCCCAGCCGTCGAGTTCAAGCCGGACGCATCGGGGAAGTTGACCTCGCAGCCGAGCGCCAGGTAGCCGGGCGCCAGCGCGGACGAGACAAAGTTGACGACCTCAGCCAGGGCGGCCACGGCGTTGAACAGCTCGGCGGGGAAGTTGGCGTAGACGGCGTTGTACAGGAAGCACGACAGGCCCTGCGCGCTGGACGGCAGGTCGACCGGGCCGAGCACCCAGCTGTCGTCGGCGCCCGCGCCGCCCAGCGCCGGCAGCGCGTACAGGTAGACGTCCAGGATGCCGCCGACCGCCTCGACCAGCGTCATGGGCGTGCGCCGCCGGTACCAGCCCGCCTCGGGGATGCGCTCGGGCACGTGCGTGTACGTCAGGTCGTAGTCGTCCCACGCGTTGGCACGCGCCGGCTGCGCGCCGTAGAAGGAGGTGATGGAGGCCTCGTTGGCGATGCCGCCGGCGCCGATGGTGCCGTTGCTCATGAAGCCCGGGATGAAGTAGTACGCGCCCATGACGACGGCGGCGCTGGGCACGTTGAAGTAGAATTGTTTGTTGGCGGCTTTGGAGGCGGCGTAGCGCCGCTTGAAGTGCTCTTTGACGGCGTCGACGCTGTACGTGCCGTTGCCGAGGTCGAGCGCGCGCTGGTGGAGTTGCTGGAAGAGCGAGGGCTGGAAGGAGATGTTGTCGCCGTTGAGGTAGAAGTCTTCGCGCGTGGCGGACGCGTCGCCTTCGTTGAACTTGCCTGCGGGTGTGTCAGAGGGGGGAGTGAGTGGGTGGGGGTGGAAGGAAGGGCTTACCGTGGCCGGAGATGCCGGAGGGAGTGCCGAAAATGTCGTTCAGGGTGCCGTTCAGGAGACCGACGCGGTCGTCAGGGCCACCGATGCTCATTTTCTGGGAAAGGATGTCGCCGCCATCGATGTCACCGCCGACAGCGAGCAGTGCGGAGAGGTCGGCCTCCATGTTGAACACTGCCTGGGTGCCGGCAATGAGCTCGCCGATGGTGGCAATACCATTGCGGGGGATGTAGCCGTGGTTGGCGAGAGTGTTCAGGCCGGGGCAGGGACCGCGCTGGTCGGTGTCTCCAGGAGCTTGGAAAGGATAGTCGTCTGCGGGTGTGTGTTAATGAAGGTCCTCGCGGTATGGTGAATGGAAGAGCACGTACCTTCGGGGAAACGCTTGAGGCCGTCAACGGCGCCATCAGTGGGGATGAGACCGAGGATAGAGTCGACGACTGCCTCGACGGTCCCGCCCAGGAGAGTGGTAACGCCGTTGACGAGGCCGGTTCCGAGCTGGCGAGGAGTGTGGGCAACCGGCTCCGGAGCGCTGCGGCCGGCAGCATGCTCCTTGAGACGCCTCTCGATCTCCTGTTGAGCAACAGGATGGTTGAGGAGGGCATCCATGCCACCAGGCTTGAGCCATGGGAAGGCAAGCGTGGACGGAGCAAAGAGCGCGGCGAGAACGAGAGAGTACTGCATGTCGGCGATTGAATGCGGCTACCACACAGATTGCTACGAGAGACAGTCAAGGTCCTCTTTATACAAACACGACATGCCAAATCTCGATCGTGAACAAAGAACGAAATGGACGCGGAGCTGGTTGCGTAGGTGGCAGCACGAGGACAGGACAACAGAGCGCCAGGGCGGGAGAGAGACGCATTTCCCGTTCAGGTCACCCAAAAGCTGGCTTTTGCTGACGAGCGGACGACCATGATAGGTGGAAGGCTGAGATTGGATTCCCGGTGCAGTGGTAAAGGGGCTCCACAACGCTCAGCTGGGCGAGCACTGCGAGTTCGCGTAGAGAGAGAGATGGCCCGAACAGGCAAATCCCCCGGCTGCATTGCCAACTTCGGCCACGGGATATCCGCGGCACTGGTTGACGACATCCCCGCTGCGCATCCCGTCCGATAGCCGACATTCGGATCTGCCTCGAATCCGATATGCCACCTGAATTCCTTGAGAATCTGACATTGCAGGAACGACCAGCCGAGAAGGCAGCTGATCTTATATAAGCAGCTGGATAAGCTTGTAGCGGAAGCTTGTAGCGGAAGCGTCGATCTCCCGGCATGACAGCTGTCACAGCTAGTCCTCCGTGGCGGTGGCGTGCCCAGCATCCACATTTTACAAATCCCGGGCTTGCGACTTGCACGGCCGCTTTCTTAGCGCACGTTCTGCCGGGCCTCCTTCGGTCTTCGATCAAGGCCGGGGTGGGGACCGATGAGGTAGTGATGGCTGGATCTGCGCTGAAGGATCGATGTTAGTGCGGAGGAAGACGTAGGTAGCCGCCTGGATGATTCGTTGGCCCGGGCCGTTGCTCGTGAAAGAGATGGTGCTAACGGTGCGCGCCGCTGCGGTGTAACGTTAAGTGCGGCTGAGGCACAGAATTGCCGACTTGCCTTCTCCTCCTAGTAGAACCTTTACCTGATGAGTCTGATGTTGCCGTATTCTTCCCGGCAGGGCGCTAGGAACAAAAGCAATCATCAAAAATGCATGTTTCTTGATGATGCGGGGTTTCGACACGGCTTCAGTCTAGACCTTCACAAGACCATTATCACACCACCCGACCAAATTTATCACGTACGAATCAGCCAGCAAGTAAAATAAATCTCAAAAAAAAAGCAAAATACGTCATATATGCATATATTTCTGAAAACGAGATTTTTGACCGGCATTGTAGTCGACGGGCTGTTGACTGCCCATCAACTTTTATTCATAAAGCAGACAGTCAAGAATTACCACTACGTACGACCATAGGTCGCAGAATATAGGGCTTCCCGTCCGCTCAGCCGTACTCAAGCTGCGAACCGGCCGATTAGTACTCAAGTGGGTGACCATTGGGGAATCCCGGCTGTTGTACGTTTCGTTTTGTTGGGAACTTCTCAATTTTTTAGCACCCCACACCTCGGCTCGCACGGATTCGGTTTCGGACCGGAGGAAAGCGAAACCAGAATACTCGCCGGACGGAGTAAAAGTATGCCAATGCAAAGATCATATATGCGCAGACACTTTTTGCACATTCATGCTAAGTCGTGTGGATATACGGAGCGTTTTCGGAACACTTCGTTATGACATAAGGATCCACGCTGCATGTCTTCTGAAACGAAACGTATTCCTGCTGCGTCGTTCGAGGTCTTGAGAACCATTTGCATAGCAGACTGTCTTACATTGAACCTTGAGTAATTGACATTGCGTGTAAACTGAAAGATCAAAATCCAGAAAATGCGAAGCTAAAGGAATGTCCCAACAACAGATGTTCGCATGGTGCAAGAGGAAGGGCCTACGTCCCTGCTCGATGCTTTACTCAACCTCTTCCGATTCCCGCAGTGTATCATCGGTGACAACTTCCCGATCGTCATCATCACTGAACTCCTCCACCATAACTCCAATCTCTCTCAGTCTTTTCCTGTCCTCTTCAGACGGTTCATTCTCTCCTTCCAGAACATTGGCCGCTAGTGGTTCGACGCGCTGCCTCAAAAACTCCGAGAGAGGCAAGTCCATAGGCTCATATTCGGCGGCCAACTTGTGAGCCAAAGTGTCGAATCTTGCTCGCAGGTACCGTTCTTCTTCCTGTCGTTCCTTCAATTCCTCTGACGCAAAAAAAAAAAAAAAAAAAAAAAAAAAACCTATGTTGCGCTTGCAACATCCAGCGGAGTGAGTCAGGCTCATGGCCTCGAACAGGAAACAACGGATCATTTTTGGGGCCAACCAGGTCCAAAATTCCGGATGTTCAAGACGCTTGCAATCTGCGGCAAGTTGTAGCCCGCTTAGCTCAACGTTTCTCTGCTGATATCTTGACTGCGTCGTTGCCAATGCGGGGAAGCATCCTTCATAGGAGCACGCGCAACCATGTTCAACACCATGGCGGTAAGAAAACAATTCCCAGAAAAGATCCAACCTTGAACTCTCTGGGTGGAGGAAGTCCTGTGTTATCCAAGGTTCGGTCTCTATCCATCGTGGAAACCTGGTCATGTAGTGGTGGTAGTCGGAACCAGGGATGCTGATCCCCTTACTCTGTACCCACAAAATGAGGTCCAACAGTTCTTGTCCAGTTTGAGCTGATAACAAAAGGTAAACCTCATTCTCATGGGGGTCCGGTCGAAATTCAGCTTGCCAAACATGTTCCGCCGTCTTTGTATCGAGGTACAGGTCCGTGGAAAAGGACAAAAAAGAGCGATCAAAGCCCCATTCGTTCGGGCCGGGAAACTTCAAAGCATCCGGAATGTCGATGATGGCTTCGTCTAGCGCATTCAACACTCTTACGGCACAATGACCGTCCATTACGCAATCAATTGGTATCCTCATCGATTCGAGAATTTCGGTCGACAGCTCGGATTCTGCCAGCGTTTTGAGCCGTTCTCTTCTGTTTGCAAGATGTTCGAAGAGGGATTTCACGCCTTCCGGCGTGTGATTGCGGGCATACGTCACAGTTTTCCAATCGATGCAACTGTCTTCGGCGAGCAGGATCTCAACTGTTTCAAGACAGCCATGACGGAAAGCATATTCCAATGGTAGGGCACCAGAGGCGTCCCTAGTATTGACCAGACTTCTTGCTCCGCAATTGAGAAGCTTTTCCATCCCGTCTGGCCAGTCTACAGCCAAATGGAGAACTGTATGTCTGAAAACGTTATTACAGTGGGAAATTGCGGGAGAAAATTGCTTTAGCAACCGATCGACGCCATCAAGTGATCTGTTCCGTATTGATATGCCAAGGTCGTCGTATCCACAGTCTGTACACTTGTTAGAAGACCTTGAATCGTGGTCATGCTTAGAAAAGGGGGACGGAGGGGGCGGAGGGGGCGGGTCAGGCTAAAATTTTACCTCTAGCAAGGTTCGTATCAAACCTAGTAAGAAAGGAGAGAGATTGAGGAAAGTCAGAAAACAAATGATGCCTTTGGAAAGACCTCATCACGACATCAGCAGGATCTTCTTGTCTACTCATCGCCTCGTAAACTGCTTCGAGAAGTGGATTTTGTCCATTGTGCAGAAGATCGTTCTCGGTCGTAACGGCATAGGTCAGAATGTGCCTAAAACATCTGTTAGTGATATCACACTCGCACTAATCGCATGATAAGAGCTAACTCACCTTCCAATCGAGTCGAACTCAATGATAGGCACACCAGCTTCTGTCAGGCCCCAAAAAAGTTCTCGGAAAGGGGAGCGGAATAAAGCAAGTTGACCGGGATTTGCACTGTGCAGATCATCCAAGGGGGAAGAGCCCAGAGCACTCTACTCGACATTAGCATATTGCCACTCTGAAAAGCATTCGCCTCTATAAGAAACCAAACTTACATGTAGTATGGACAGTTTTCCAAGTGGGAAGTTGAGATTTTCTTCGTGCGATGAAACACCACTGGCCCAATCCGGAAGTTGGTCTCTGCTCGCTCTGTCCGTCGACGGCACGTACAGAGAGGAGCACGTTTCCTTCTTACTGGGGGAGATTGTGAGTGCGATAGAATGCTTTCAAGCTGGTTCGGGGCATTGATCCTCGATAGGGAACCCTGATGTTTTAGCACCGATGCGAGCTGAGCAAATACGGGAATCAAATCCTTCATGTGACGTTTGATATCCACCATATCGCCTTGAATGCCTACCAAGTCACCACGAATGTCAACTGTGTTTTGAAGGACAGCGGCTTTGGAAGCACTCTGGATCTCACTGCATCAAGTCAGCAATATGTTCGATGACGACCAGGAAACGTGGGCTCACAGTTGTGAGACGTTGATTACGGTTTCCAGATCCCTTTGGCAGCCATTGGCTCCATCCTTCAAGGTTTGCAGCGTCTCCTTTCTGAAAGGGTAAATCGCTTTCTGCCCAAGGTGCCGGAGCTTGTCCTGGACACTGTCGGATGCAGTTTCTTGTTTGCATTTCCCCAGGATTCTTTCAAGTTTCCGAAGGGATCCAGTGCAGCTGAAGGCGCAGCCCTTGGCAGTTTCAACTGCTTCAGGGCCCACAGAGCTTTGGTGTTCCAGGAGAGGCGACAATATCTCAAGCAGTCCCTTCAGGTGAAGCACATGCCCAAGAGCTCGACCAACTTCTTCGTCCTGTGCTTTGTATGTAGAATAATATTTGACAATCCCTTGACAAATAGTGATGCTGATGGAAACAATGCCAGCGGCCCCGCTCGCCACCCCGAGCGCTTCTGCCATGCTGACTAGTCCGGAAAGTGGACGATTGTGGTTGCGATTGCCGAAGGCAGCATCAAGAGACGTGCGCTGAAGAGAGAAACAAAACGACTAATGCAAGAGAAGACGGAGCTTTGATCTGACGGTTTGCCTTGTTTTTGCGCTCGGAAAGCGGGGCAGTGCACAAGGCTGAGCCTTCAGCCGCCAGCTGTCCAATGCTGTAGATGTCGCACAAGCGGAGCTGACGCAGTAGCTCTACGTCATATGACAAGCCCACGATCATCACGGAGGGCTTAGAGAATGATGATACTGCAGAAGGATGGCGTGAATTTGCGTCTTCGTGTCTCAGAAGCCTGCCGACTGCCCAAAACGACAGGTGCCATGGGTTCCAATGATATGCGTCGGCTGTAGGGGACACTCATCTTTTGGTCTGGGGTCTGCATGGTTCTGTACTAGCCTTCGGCTACAATATCACTCCGTGGAGGAATTCGGGCCATGGTATTCGTCAAACGAGTAGAGACACGTCAGTCAACGGCTGACGCAAGTCGTAGCGCCACTGAATACTTCAGACCTCATAACATGCACCCTATCACACCAGATGCGGCATCACGCACCAGTCACAGCTACCCTTATCACTCTTTCTACTAGCAACATATCGTCCCAGAGACCTCACCTCTCACACTGAGCTTTCGTTTTCTCTTCCGATTCTCAGCAACAGAAAACCCCACTCTCATACGCATACATCTACCGTACACATAATTCTCCTTCACAGATATTCCCATAGCTGACAGCAGTTACATCGCACCATCGCTTGCCAGTGGGAAATTGGGCATCGCAAGCGACCAAGCACGACAAGGTCGAGGAAGGGGGTGCGGGGGCGCAAGAGCAGTGTGGCGGAGCCGTGCGGCGGAGTCACTGGCGTTTGTGGCACCACCTCCAGCTAATCAAGCGTTCCCGGCAGCAGCTACAGCGGAAACTCGATGTAAGGGGGACCGTGGAAAAGGTTTCTGAGGGATTTGACGATAGCGTAGCCTCGCCACGAGCTCCACCCCGAGCGTGAGCCGCTTCTTCTGCTCGATGGTCAGGCCGGCCCCCGGCGAGCCTACCAGCGCGTCTTGGATATCCCGCAGCTCGAGGAGGCCGATGATGTGGTCCACGTAGTCGACCTTTTCCCGATCGGGGATCTTGTAGCCCTGGCGCAACCGGGCGGAGAACAACAGCGCCTCCCGCACGGCGGCGGTGGCTTCATGGACGTCGTTCTGCTTGCAGTATTCCGTTGTGCGTTGGAACGTAATGTCATGAGGCATGCCGTCAACGAGGATGGAGCCTTCGATGCGTCCTGCATCTTTCCGTTGCGCCAGCACGTCCATGGGTGTGCTCTAGCCTGCGCCGGACGTCCCCATGAGGGCGAGCAGTGATCCTGGCTTGACGAATCTGCAGACGTCTCGCAGCAGTTGCCTGTCTTCACACCATCAGCCTCGGCGCGGTCCAGATCGCCCTCCTCATGGCCCACTAGCGCGAGTTCGAGTCCGGCAACCCCAACCTCTGCTACCCGCAGCTGGGCAGCGCCGTCCGCAAAGCGTTCGCCCGCCGGCATCCATCGCGCCGCGAACTCGCTCGAGGCGAAGCAGACGATGTGGGCGCTGCACTGCGCCGAGAGCACGGTATGCTTCATGATCGGCCGGCAGCCCAGCCTGGGCGAAGACGACATGATCGCGCCGACGGCGCTTGAGCAGCCGTCGTATCTGGGCGCGGCCGTCCATCTGTGAACACTCATCCGGCCTGCGTACCGTATCTACCGGCCCGACGCCGCCATGACCATATCCGTTGACATGGGTTGTTGGTGCCGTTGTTTGTGAGAACCAGCAGCAGCAAAGACGTCGGCAGCGGGGTCGACGGCGGCGATCGGGTGAATGCCGTCGGGTAGAATGGCTGGTACTACCGATGCGGAGGACGAGGAGGGCGAGGAGCGTGGAGGCGGTGTGCTGCGCCGCCGTCTTCGATACAGTCTCCCGCCGCGCCGGCTTTTGGGCAGCAGCTGGGTGGTGGTGTTGCTGGTGCCGTGGTTCCAGGTGGCGAGAGCGGCGGCGATGTGTTGGATGAGCTGTGGTCGATGACAGATTGGGATTTGAGCTTCCCGTTGGTGCATCTCCAGTCCTTCGTCCCCAGCTGACTGTTTTTCAGTGGTAAGGCCATCTTGCAAATACTTCGAGGGGCGGTATTATAAGCTCTGCGCCTTTGGAAGGAAACACTTCTCAATTGCGTCCGTGTAAGGATGTATATCGTAGAAAGGTCCATTAGCTCTCCACGTGAGCGCGCGCTCCGACGTACATGATTTGGATCTGCATGGAATGGCAAGGACGGGAACAGGCCCGAAAACCAGCGCAAGGGAATGAGAAGGAATGATGAACGGAAATCGCGTCGAACCCGAGACCAGCACCACGACCAACATCGCATCATCAAAGCCTCACTCACTCACTCGCCTCACCACTCACAACCTCCTTCTGCGTGACCCTCAGAACCGTCTCCACATGGCCCACTCCCAAAGGCACCCCCTCGTAAGTCGCCAACAGCAGCGCCGACTTGACCAAATTCTTAATCTCCCTCCCATTCAAATTGCACCGCGCCAACCCGTCCAACTCTTCGCCTTCAATCGCCGTCTCCTCGCCCCTCGCATTCACCATTCCGATCATGCTCTCCCAGATGGCCCGCCTCGCCTTGACATCCAGATCCGGGTACGCCATATTCAGATGAATGCGCGACTGGAACGCCGGGTCCATGGCGCGCACGCGGTTCGTTGTCATGAAAAGCACGCCGCGGAAGTACTCGAGCAAGCGCAAGAAGATGGCGACGATGCCATTGCGCTCGAGATTGTCCGTGCTGCCGCCGGTGCGGCGCTTCTCCAGGAAGACGTCGGCTTCGTCGAGCAGCACGACGGCGTCCCATTTCACCGCCACCTCGAGGATCATGGTGAGCCGCGCTTCGAGCTCTGGCGCGGATTTGCCGAGTTCGGCGATGGACATGGCGTACAGCGGTTTGCGGAGGCGGTCGGCAACTGTGTGTGGGGACCAGGTCAGTAGGTTGTGTGTGGAAGGAAGAAGGCATTTACGGCGGAGATTTTGGTGGAATTGTAATGGTAGTGTACGTACGCGCTTCTGCGGTGAGTGTCTTGCCTACGCCCGGGCTGCCTTCGAGGAGGATGACGATCCCTTGGCCTATACAAGCGGTCCGTCAACATGAATCAATCTCGGCTTTTGGAAGGAGAATGGTTTACCCTTTCCCTCAATGACATCGTCGAAGCGCTTCTTGTTGCGGATCTGGCTCTCGACAAACGACAGCATGAGTCGCTTGTGGTCGCTCGGCAGGACCAACTTATCGAAGGCATTCTCGTTCCACTTGACCTCCTGAATTTTGTCGACGAAGAAGGTTGCTTAGATAAAGAAAGTCAATTATCAGTCCGAGGTACATCTGCTGTGGGTGTCTTAACTTACCCCATTTTTTGACCTTGAAAGAAAATCCTCGGACCTTGGGTGCACAGAGGTACAGGAGGTCGTCCGAAATATCTTTTGATTTCACTGTTGCTCATTAATGCTTACCACACAGTAGATAAAGTCTGGGGTAGCACTCACTCTTGCTCATGTCATCTGGCGGTGGCAAAGGTGGCGGCAACTGATGTGAAAGTCAGAAGTGCCATAACGAAGCAATGCAATGATGCAATTTGAGGGCAAAAAGGAGGTTTACTAACACCACAATGGAAGCTGGGAGCCTGAGGGATTGTGTGCGTCTGGTCGGAGACATCCCATTTCGGCTTCATTGTATCACTGTCAAGTGGCGTCAAGAACATTCGGTAGAATGGGTTGAAGGTACAGTAAGCTTCTGGATCCACAACGATTCGTCCGTCGACCTTTGTCGAATGCAGTCTTAGCTGGTGATCATCCATGTACCGATGATATTGGGAATTCTTCCTGGCGGATTTCCTTACTTGTGCTTTCCTCATACCATTACCCGGCGGAGGAGGGCGGTTCATGGACGTAGCGATGTGGTCCTGCATCGGGATGTCTGCCATGCCTTCGTATGACCGGTAATGGAAGCCGTGGGCATGGAAATCCCTGAACCTCTCGCCCCTCACGTGAAGCCTCTGGCGCAGCTCGCAAATGCTTGGATGGAGATCTGCAGGATACGCCTCGAGGCTAAAGACAGGTGCAGTTCCCTCAAAGTACGCTATTTTCACGGTATAAAGCCTGTAGCCGAAGCCTGAGCCGTCATAGTCGATGCTAAGGAGTTCGAGTTGGTAGGAGACGTTATCTCCAGAGTACACTGTCGATGATCCGATGAGACGGTAGATGGACTCGTTACCCTCGTCCGCAGAGAGTACGTCAATGCCCGGCCTGAAGATGGTCCAGAGGTTTGCGAAGTCAATGACTTTGTGGCGAGCATGATCCTTGCTGAGGGCGATGACGTCGCGAAGTTCCGCGTGGAGAAGCTTCCGCAATAAGCGACCGTGTTCTTTGGTGAGAGGGTCCTGCTCTTGTTGGACAGTTGTTTTCAAATTGTCCCACTCGTAAAAGAATGGTTTGAAAGGGGCTTTGAAGACAAGTCGCTCGAGATCAGTGGTGATTCCCACATAGTCTCGGAAGACTCTACCCAAGAGCTCTTTCAGATGCGAACTTTGAACCACGATGGAGTCCAGAACCAACGGCTTTCGCTCCGAGTCGTGGCTCTTCTTCATGCGTACGAGAAGCGCATGCTTCTTGCTCTCAGCGAGCTGCTCGATCTCGGGAGAGAGGTCTTCAGGCTGAGTTTCGACCCAGTTAATGCAGCATTGGCATTTCTGCTTCCCCTCGTACAGTGTTTTGATGGTCGACTGTTGACCGTTCATGCCGGTGTCGGTGTTGTCGCCGGCTTCGGTGTGTTCGGTGTCAGAATCACCTGCCCGTCCATCTTGGAGAAATGATTCATCAAGAATGTCCGAAAGACTCCTCACTCGCTAGACCATTGTCAGTAGGATTGGACCGGTCGGCTCACAGAGGAAGGAAAGAAATGTTGGATGCTTACAGCCAGAGCGCTCTCTCCGTTGAGTGATTGTTCCATAGCCAATGTAAGCGTTGGCTTTCCACAGGTGCGTGGACTTCCACAGGACAGACCTTCCCGACTCTGAACGCGGCCATTGCTTATCTACATGCCCATGAGGCTCTTCAAATGCCGCTGCTGCCTGGAGAGTATCAATGGTGGCGGCCTGTATGTTGCGCAAGGCTGAAAAGTGGTGCGTTGTATTCAGGATGGTGCGGGGTAGAAATGTCTTTTGCCGCTGTTATTGGTTACCGGCCTGAATTTCATGTGGAGAGTCACAGGCAGCAAAATGCAGCAATATGTCGTGTAGCCTTGATACCATGCGTATGAGGCCACTTGGCGCCCATAACGTGTTTCGGCGGCAGAGGTGCAAGAGTGCCTACCACCAGTCATGTCCAGCCTTGCATCACCGCAGCCTCGAGACGTTCACATCACATGCTCTCATTCTCAACCCGCTCCAGTGTTCATCCGAATGCATGTTGGGAAATTGTTTGGTGTCGATAGGACCTTCGCTCGGTTGCGGGCAGCGTTCGGACGCAGGAAAGTGGGGTGGGAGATGGTACAGTCGACCACGTCGTTCCTTGGTATCGTGGACTGGCTCGGAGAGTGAGGTGAGGAAGAAACTGTTGTGAAACGAATTCAGCATTCATCGGATTTAGAAGTATGTCAGTTACGTACGTCTTTCGAGGTCAATCAGCTCTTGCGTCATGGCCAAGGCCTCAAAGGGTGGTTGGTGCTGAGGCCAGCCTGTCGCTTCCTTGCTGCTGGACCCCAACGGCGCCAGCTCTGAAATCTCACGAAGTGACTTGCGTAGCTGCAGAGACGGTGCCGGTAATGCGGGTAAGACGAGGCTGCATAGCTGCAGCTGTGACCGCGAACCAAATGTGCAGGGCGAAGAGCAGGCGTGGTTGCAGAGAGCCGGGTGAGCGGCCGCGATAAACGAAGACAGCCTTCACGCACCACTGCAGCTCAACACCAGTGAATCGCACCCCAATCTTCTCAAGAAATGTCGCAGATTGCCATCCCACCAAAGGCAGTGGCTACTCCTTCTTCCTCGAGCCGCGCCGCAAGGGCACGAGCATCAACGAAAAAAAAGTTTGTGGTGGCCATCAAAAATTGCCCCAGGTGTAAGCCCCGAAGAGATTACATACCCAGCAACAGCCGCGATGTGCAATGCGGCATGCCAGGCAGACTGCTGTCTTATTGAGCACAGAAGCCCCGAGAAGGTCTGTGAAAAGTATTAGTCAATTTTGTTCTTTGGAAGGGTATAGGGGAGGAGGAGGGAGGCATTCAAGTATGCCCAGATTAATTTGGGCACGGGAGTCCATGGTAATAAATAGTCGGCGAGCTGGCGCGTGAGTTTGGGCGGCGGGCAGGGGCGCTGTTGGTGCACGCACCCGTGGGTACCTGCCTGGCTACGGAGCAGCGCCTTCTACCCGGCACCCCTCCATTATGGCCCTCTGATGCACACCCCGCACCTTCCACTCCGCTGTCTCGCCAGTACCTTGCCATGGCCCCATTCCATTTCGAGTCGCGCCCGATGAGCAAAACCAACCTTTGAAGAGGAAACAGCCCTGCCGACTGCCATCTCGCCAGCGCGCGGAGGCAAGCGCGGAGGTGAGCGCGCGGCCCGCATCCGATGAGCAGGACCCAACCGCAGTGGATCCGCCAAAGCTAGCAACAGCGGCAGAGGCAACGGCCAGCGACAGCAACGGAGGTGACGGCTATTGCTTCTGTAGTAGCCGCAGTCGCAGTTGCTGTCGCAGTCGAGGTGCCGTGCAGGGCTCATCGACTAGAGGCGCGCGCGCCAGATCTTCACCTGCAGCGGAGCGCACAACACCAGGTGCGGTGGATCTGCAAATTCCAAACAACTCCACTGCATTCCCCACACCTTCCAACCGCTGCCTGGCTAGCACAGGTGTGGGTACGGCGAGGTGGAAGGCTCGGCGGTGGTTGGAGGCAAGGCCCAATCCGCATTTGTGCTGGATCGGGTAGCTGCGGCTGCCCAAGCGGGCCACTCTGCAGTCAGTCGGTGGCAATTTCACGTCCCCTCCTTCCAAAGGCAAGAAAGACGGGCGCGTCCACAGGAGGATCCCGACATGCTGGCATGGCTCAGACATACGCAAGCAGGCACAAGCGGCATTCACGCAGGCGTGCATCATGAGAGTCCACGGACATGGACCACGCGTGTGATAGTGACCGCGGCCATCGAGGCCAGCACAGCAGGTGACAAAGGATTTGAACCAAGTACAGGTGCTGGCAACTACCAGCTTATGGTGCAAGACTCTGTGTGGAAGCTGCGGGTTGCTTTGTCACCTGTGCCACCGGCGGCAGGAAGGCTCTTGCTCTGCGTATTTCTACGTCATTGTGATGTCCGGGACTGGGTATTCGTGCCTTCCTTCCACTTACTTTGCAATATGCTGACCGCTTTCTTTACGGCGGCTTCCCGCCGGCAAGACGAGCCCCGTCACAGCAGGTGCCAGATGAATTGAGCCCTCTGAAGTCCCTCGACGACGTTACCACACTCTACATGGGTAGTGGAATCCACTATCTGGACGCATTGCGTGTATTTAAGCTCACATGTACGCCCGGATATTGGATTCAAGTACTTACGTAGGAAGAGTGCAATATCTCTGTGAGACGATCAGGACTCTGGCCACTGTGACCACCGGCGTCCCGAACTGTTCAGCACCATCGCCCACCGTGGCCTGAGACAACATCCATCATTCCGTAATGAGCTTTTTCCATGTTCTTCCCGGTGGACAAGAATTGTTGAAAGTATTCTTGAAGACCTTGCCAAGCCCGACTCGCCGCGCAATACCCGTGCTGTACTCGATGAGCAGCACGAATACAGATTCCACTCCAAATGCTCTTCTTTCCTCGTCACGTAGCAGCTCCACATATAATTCTTCTCCTCCTGTATGAAGTTGTTCGCCTCCGATATGGCTATGCACTCCAGCTCGACACCCTTCCTTCCAACTTCCGGTCGGCCCATGCCTGGTCGAGCTTGATCATGCCGCACCAGTCGCCCGTGTAGTCAGCTATGTCATACCTGCGAAGAAGAGGCCCGCCGTGGTTCGACTCCGGCGACTGGGGCTCCATATTGACTCCATCTCATGGCAGCAGTCGGAGCCAGGCCGGCCACGCCCAAAACTGCAAATATCGCTGATCGGGGAACACCTGGACCGGCTCCGCCCCGGCTTCCGCGATATTGACGCAGTAGGGATACTACGGTAACGTGTTTTCGTGCCATTTGCGAGTGAGGACCGAGATTCCTCGGAGACGGTTCTGCCGTAGCTGCATAGCGGGTGACAAAGGAAGTTGGCTCTCCCACAGATAGTGCATTGTATTATGGGTAGTTGCATGCAAGATCTGGATGTCTTTGTGCGTTTTTAAACGTCATATCTTCGCCCGAATATTGGACTCGGCTACTTACGTAGTAAGAGTGGTAACGTGGTCGATGGGGCTTAGAGGGCCGGGCGAATTTCCTGTCACCCACTGTGGCTGCCAGGTCGGGCTTCTTGTAGCCCTGCCACTAGTGCTTTGCTTTCTGGGTCATTTTCGGTCCTCTTGTGTCATTCCATACTGCCCGTAGTACACCATAGCCATCTCAAATATACCAATTGATCCAACTATGATGCATGAGATGCTGATGGACATTTCCCAAACAATATTGGTGGCCGGAATGGTATACTTGACTGCTGTTGCTCCGGACTCGCAAGGTATCCAGCCGCATCACGACCACGGAAGGAGTTGGACCGGACCATAGTCTGCTTTGTCTTCTTTGCTTTCCTTCCGGCGGATTCGCACCGGGCTGGTGACCTCCCATAGAAGCGCCAAATCAACCTGTGAGCTTGGAAGGACGAGACCGAAGGCGGATCCCGTTGTGCCCCCGACGCAGTTGGCCGATCTGCTGAAGGCGGCAAGTATATCTTTTAGGCGTCCTAGAGTCCGTCCTATGTACGTCTCGACGCAGGCGACGCAGAAACGCAGGGCGCGAATATCCAGCACTTCCAGCAGATGAAGCGGGCTGTGAGAAAACTCCAGAAACCATCCATGTTGAAGACACTCCGCAATGATGCGCTCCGCGATGGCTTTGCTTTCGCATTGGACGCAGACACAGCCGCCGATGAGTTCGGAAAGCGTGGAGTAGTATGTTTGTTGACTGAACTTGAAGAATGAGCCAACACGACAATATCCTTCTCGCTCAAACAAGCTCCGGGCAGCGGACACACAGCTGTCTCCTTTGAAGACCGTCGGTGTATGGCTCGCGTTTCTATTTGCAGAGATAATTAGCTCAACATTGGAGAGAAGGATTGAGATATCTTCATGTTTTCAGGACCATAGCAATGGCGTTCCCTCATCTTCTGTGTACAAAAAGAAACGAAACTCCACATCGCAGTGTGCTTTCTCAGATTTTTTTTTTTTTTGAATTTTTGGTTTTTTTTCTTTGGTTAACGTGGGGTGGGACGCAAGTGATAAGAATTTAAGGTTGGGTGATGAGCAATTGCAGGAAAATCAGCAGCTGGACGGCAGCAGTCAAACAACGGCAGTAACTGAAGATGCTTGAAACTGCACAGGTACTTCCGCGCCAAATACAGCTCAGTTTCTCACATTGAGCAGCGGCTTCATACAAACAATTGAGAATCAGTGGTGCAAGGGATGTAGATTTGATTCGTCGATAAGGCCGCAGCCACGATAGTGATGTCGGCTTGGAACGCGCAGATGCAAGCCCAGGCGATCATCCATCGCCAGAAATTTCGAACGCTCGCTGTGCCGTGTTTCATGCAAGGTTGGAGTTGAGAACGCGCTCCTGAACGCGACGTACGGGCCAGACAGCGTGATTCGCGCGCGCTCACAAAGCCTGCGCCGGTTGTCTTCACGCGCGCATGTGACTTCGTCGCGTCAGGAGGGGTGTTGACCGTGTGCTACAAGGCATGCGCTGTCAGGAGTGGGTTTGTTGAGGTTGGAGGGGTGAAGCGGAAGCGTCTGAAAATGAGCTGGGCGCCCGAGTGGGTTTGGTGGCGCGCGGACGGGGCAGCCCCTGACTACAGATGGACAGTTAATATATCGTGAACACCCTTAACCTTAGCACCCGCCTCGCGAGGGTCGGAAACAACTCTGTTGTGACCTCACTGCAAAGAAGGTCTGACTGGAAATGTCGATAGAGATGGCCATGGTTTGCGTGCGCATCTGAACGGGCAGCTGCTGCAGCGGTGGATTGTTTCTCCGGGTAGGTCTGCGGCCAACCAGCCCGTTGCGTCTTCCTGCGTCTTGGTGACATCATCCATCACCCGAGGTCGCATAAAGATGCGGAGACGACTCACTCCGGCTCTCAATTGCACCTGAGATACGTCGAAAATGGTGTCCTTCAGAAGCGTGAGCGCCGCAGTCTTGGCTTTCGCAGCATTCGCCGCCACCGACGATGGGCAGACGCCATTCAAGCCTCATCCCGCGGCAGCACCCCCGCTCTTGGGCTTCGGCACATGGAACCTGAAGGTCTCGCCGGAAAATACCACCGAAGCCGTCTCCCTCGCTATCCAGACGGGCTACCGCCACATCGACGCCGCCGCCATCTATGGCAACGAGGTCGCTGTCGGGCAGGGCATCGCCGATGGGCTCGCGAAGGCTAGCCTGAAACGCAATGACATCTGGGTGACGAGTAAGCTGTGGAATGACCACCACGGTGACGCCGAAGTGGTCGAGGCAGGGCTGAAAAAGACGCTGGAGGATCTCGGGCTTGACTACTTGGACCTCTACCTTATGCACTGGCCGGTGGGCTCGTCCGGGGACTATGACTACGTCGAGGTAAGTGCGGCCGCCCCGTCGCTGTGCGCGCGTATGCAGGTGCCAATGATTGCTGGCAGACATGGAAATCCATGGAGAAGCTATTGCCCGATAAGGTCCGCAATATCGGCGTAGCCAACTTCTCCCCACACCAGCTGAGGAAGCTGGTGAGGTCCTCAACTGTAGCGCCTGCCGTGCACCAGATGGAGCTGCATCCCTACCTGCAGCAGGATGAGTGGGTACAATTCCACCAGAAATACGGTATCCACATCACAGCCTACTCCCCCCTGGGCAACACGAACCCCACCTACCGCAGCTCTTCTCGTGGCGCCAACACGCGTAAGAAGACGCCATTGTTGCTGGAGAACCCGGAGCTGGAGGGTATTGCGGAACAGCGCGGCTGCACCGTGGCACAGGTTTCCCTAGCCTGGGGACTCCAGAGAGGCACGAGTGTGATTCCGAAGTCGAGCCATGAGAAATGGATCAAGGAAGATTTCGAGGCGGTCAAGTGCAGCCTAGTAGACGCGGACCTGGACAAGATCGAAAAGATCGGGGAGCAGTATTTGACAAGGTTCAACAATCCCAGCAAGTCCTGGGGCGTCGAACTGTTCGAAGGCCTTGACGATGCGTGATTGGGAGAAAGGAAGAGTGGAAGGATGCGGAAGGAAATGAGACTGCCTGTCGCCCGAGATGACGCCAAACGAGGCGGAGGGATGCAGTAAGGTGAGCGCTAAGCAAAATGTAGCCTAATCATTTTGCGGCTGTGGTCCGTCCTATCCGCCGTCGCTCGTACAACAGACAACCAACTGGCAGCGTCCGGCACAACCGTGCAACCGAGTGCTGAACCAATGTCTGAAGAGTGTGAATGGCCGTTGTCTCGCCCCCATCTGGCGAGGAGCCCACGGATTCTAATAATCCTTGCTGCAGTGAAAATCCAACCCAAACGCTTCTCTCCAAGACCGATCATCTATCGCAATCCCCAAACAAGCCGAACGGTCGAGGAACCCCAGACTAAGCTTCTGTCAGACAAAGACAGGGCGTGTGGCCGACCGCGGGAGCGCCGTAAACGGTTGCTAGCCCACGAGCGGTCGATGTTAGCCTCGGATCGCCCCCAAGGGGTATGACTCGGGGATATTGCTCGAATAGGCGCTGTAGACGGGAAACCACGCGCCATTTGTCTCGGTGGCTGCTCGGTGAGCGTGGGCACGACGATGGTCAGAGACAGGCGGCATGACTTCCAGAAAACCCACGAGCTTGGGGCGGCTTCGGCTGTAGGGCTGAATTCATGCGGTGGACCCAGCGCGGCCGCCCCTTGGCCATCGCATCACGCCGAGCCGGCCATGGCTGATTACAATGACACCGCACCCGACGGCCAGATGGGTCGGCGGATTCACGGCCACGGGCGTGGAGACAGGATGCCGCCCCGTGCGCCCCAACGCCCCGTCCCTCGCGATTCGTAATTCGTACCCATCACGCCGGTCAGGAACAGGAAGAAGGCGGCCCCTCGGCAGCGCCACAACGCCCCTTTTGG
Source organism: Diplodia sapinea (assembly GCA_023087385.1). Classification (NCBI taxonomy): domain Eukaryota; kingdom Fungi; phylum Ascomycota; class Dothideomycetes; order Botryosphaeriales; family Botryosphaeriaceae; genus Diplodia; species Diplodia sapinea. The sequence goes on from JAJMYO010000131.1 coordinate 70,341, forward strand.
CCGTGGGGCCAAAGTTTACCGTTCCGCAGCCTTCCACCCCGGGCCGACCGACTCGTTCGGAGGATGCATAACGACGCAAAAAATGATGATTTGCCGGCCTCCAATCCAACATTCGGATGAGCAGTAGAGATTCCAGGGTTTCGCAGATTAGGTGGAGATGTTGGAAATCGCGGATCAGGCTTCGAGGGTGATCGTAGCAGGCGGTAATGAGGCTGCCTGCCGGTAAAACCTGGCCTGTGGTCACCGCTCGCCAGGACGCGCACCCCTTTGCCTCCGCGCTGGAGGGCCGTTCCCCTGCCGTTCCCGTCGATCAGGGCCCAAAGAGGAAGGGTTCGGGACGCAGCCGCAGGATAGCGCTGGGCTGTGCGCACGTTGCTTGGCCTGTGATGTAAGCTCTGCTTCGCCGCGCTAACCGCTTGCAGGATATCTGGTGAAGAGCATCATTTTGACAGCTAGTCGAGCTGGACGAGCCCACACGACCGCCATCACGGGGGTCGCAAACAGCGGATGGCCATGGCGAGTCGACTGAGTATAAGACTCGACCGTTGAGGCGCCGCCAGAGATTTTTTTCCTCACCATCGAGCCAACTCTTCCAACTCCAGCCTTTCGCGCTACAGTCACTCGCTTCTCAGTCGCTCAGTCACTCTTTCAAGACTTAATACTCTTTACAAAACAACCGCCAAAATGCGCTTCTCGTTCGCTTCCGCCTTTGCTTTCAGCACCCTCTTCCTCGGCGCTCTCTCCGCCCCCACCGGCGGTGATGCCCTTGGCACCGTCTCCAGCCTGACCGGCTCGCAGACCAGCCAGCTCACCAAGAGCTACTCGGAGAAGACCACCACCGTCTCCAAGAACGAGACCGTCTACAGCGTCGTCCAGACCCTGTACAGCAACGTCCAGTCCCACACCAGCTCCATCAACAAGACCGTCGCTGCCGTCCCCCAGCAGCCCACCGAGCAGGACAAGAAGTCCGCCCTGATCGAGGTCAAGGCCGACATCAAGTCCATCGCCTCGCTGATGGTCGACGCCTCGGTCAAGATTGGCAAGATTGAGGTCGACGCCAACGTCGACGTCTCGGCCATTGTCGACCTCGTCGTCAAGCTCGTCTTCGAGATCGTCTGCACCCTCCAGGGCGTCGTCGCCGTCCTCGGTGGCAGTAAGTTTCATACCGCTCCCTCATCCCCGCGCTTCACGATGCTAACTGCCCTGCTCTAGCCGTCCTCACCCTCCTCGGCTCCGTCGTCCACCTCCTGGTCAACGCCCTCGTCTCTCTTCTGCTCGCCCTCCAGGAGATCCTCGGTGACGTCATCGCCACCGTCTGGTCCCTCGTCTCCAGCCTCCTTCCCTTCGTCGGCGACATCCTCGTCGGCCTTGGTGACGTCCTCAAGGGCGACTGCGGCTGCATCAACTAAATTGCCTCTTTTTCCTGAGAGCGCAATTTACGAGCTGTAGCGGCACGAGTTGGAAGAGTGATATGAAGTGAAAAGAGGAAGATGTGTGGAGGGTGTCGGGTGCAAATTTGAAGAGTGTGGAAAAGGGTAATGTGGTTGTTGCTGGAGACGAGTGTTGCGGGGAAGCAGTTGAGCGTTGAGAGGTGTTGCGGAGACGGGGAAGGAGAAAGTGCAGCTTAATACGCTAATGCTCTAATGGGTACGATTATAGAGCTTATAGAGTTGTATTTGTAATTTGTAAAAATACCCTAACTGCGGCTTGGGAGTTTCGGCTCCCGCCTCATATACACCACATCTCCTTCATGCAAGTGATTCTGAGGTCGGGGCATGGCTACTCCCAACGGCAATCATGATCCAAGGAACAATTCAAGAGCAGTGATAAAGGAGTCGAAGGCCTTTTGCACTTCACAATTTACAGAGATAGGAGAAATTGGCCTCTCGGCAGGGAAGCCCCACTACCGGGAGAAATACAAGTGCCTCCGCTTTAATTCACTTCGCTAATTGAAATTCCAGCATCTCATCGACTGATTCACAATACATCTCAGCCATCTTTGGTTTTCTCCCGTCTATTCCACTTTTCTGGCTGAGTATTTCAATACCGTGATCATGTTCACGGAACCGTCGATGCGTTCATCACTCTACAATTACGCACATTGGATGAAAACTCACAAGCTCATTTGCAACGACGATGCCGGCGATGCTTGCCGTCAAAGTTGATCGGATCGGTCATTTCGACGCTCAAGCCAATACCACGTCTAAGCGCGAGCAGCGTAAGAAAAGTAGGCACTAAGGTGTCAGGCGCAACTGTCACATGGAAAGGTTCGACGCTACTACATGTGGGCCAACGTACCCTATACTATATACAGTAAGTGATGGACTCTGGGAGCTCTTGTAAGCGTGTCGACTACGAACAAGACAGATGAACCATTTATTCTCATTAGTAAAGCACTATGCCGTTTCTGTGGTCTTTGAATGATTGATGACGTCCCGCGGAGACTTGGAGATGAAAAGGCTGCTCGTTTCCCATCCTGAACCCAGGGTTTCCTCATAGACATACAACTACCTCTGAAAAGAGTGTGTTGACGTCGGTGAGCTCAGAGAGATGAAATTTTTCGTTACCTGCGTAAACTCAGTTCATTTGCCCTGGCCCCGAAAACGTTGAAAGAGACTGAATCAAGGAGTGATTAATGGGTTCTACTGCGCTTTTGTGGTCGAGATATTTAAGTTTCGATGCCTTCGCCTGCAGAGTCCAAGAGGAAAATGGACGTAATGGATAAAATCCGCCGTGTTTCCTTCTTCGGCCTAGTAACGGACATGCGTGACTTGCGGAGAATGTTAACCGCAACGAAACAGAGATAAGTTCTGTTAGTACCGAACTACCGGTGAAACGTTCCGACCAACTGCTGGAACACGCGCTCGCACTCCTTCACGTCGCTCGTAACTCGTATGTGGATCCGAGTCCGACAAGCAAAGGTTCTACAACAGACAACTTTTCAGTGAAACGCTGACGCAGGTTCTGTGAAGCCGCGTAATGGTGATTCTATGATCTGGCATCCACCTCATATAGCCGTGGCAGGTCGTCGTCATCGCACCAGATAGGCAGGTTGTACTATAGTCGGCCCCGAGCAACTTTCGGACATCAACGCCAGGAGTTCGGACATAATCGAAACAGCGAGGTATTGTCTAAAGATGAACAAACGTAAAAAAGTGGTTTCAGCGACATCGGAGATTCTACAACGCTCGCTTTCACTCTGATCCAAACCATGAAGGCAAATGTGATCACGGCGGTGGTCACCAGCCAGGCTTGCCTGGCATCAGCCGCGCTTTACAATCAGACCATCCAGACGCAGTACAGCACCGTTCAGGGAATTGCAGCATTCGACAGCGAACCCATCAACAACATTTCGAACTGGAAGGATGTCACTGTTTGGAAAGGCATCCCGTTCGCAGCCGGCACGTCTGGCCAGAACCGCTTCCGCCCGCCACAGAAACGAGCTGCTTGGAATTCGACCCTGTACGCCAACGAATAATGATGGGGGTGTAGTACTTTTGTAGTCTTTGAAGGCGTCGGTGAGCTGGTCCAGCTGCAGACCCTCGTGGTGGTAGTCGCCCGGCTGGCTGTTGGCGAACTTCTGGGCCACTTGGGCCTCGCGGGGGGTGAAGAAGCGAGCGGAGGCTGGGGAGTCCGGGAGGTAGAACCAATAAAAGAATGAAAAATACAGAGAGATGCCGGGCCCGAACATGGTCTCGGCCCAACCTACAAAGAAGCGGTAAGCTATGAGGCCCGACCAGGTCATTGCAGCAACCTGTAGAGAACTTGCGAGGCCCCAGTATAGAACCACAAAAGCCACCCATTTGTGCGGCTTGAATATCTTCCATCTAAGTGTGTTGAATTGGAAGACAATGTAAGCGATGTAGAATGTGTTGGCCAGCCATTCGTAGCGATGTCCGGAGAGGTCAATGTCATCTTTCAGACCGACCAGTCTGGCATTTCCGAGGTTTGATCTCTACAAAGTGTGAGTGTGTCGGTAAAACAAAGACTCCGATGTCTTACGTACGTCGAGAACGGAGAAGGTGTATAGGACGAAGCAGAGGGGGAGAAGGTGGTAGTCGAGCTTGCGCACTACTTTTCGAGGTTCGTCTGGATCATGTTGTGTTTCTCTTGCTGTCGCCGAAATGTCCTCGGCGTGGATGCACTCGTCCTTCTCTACATCCATTGGTGTCGGAGACATGGTGGTTGTGTTTGAGTGCTCAGCTGACACAAGACCGAGATATACCTCAATACACAGAGCTAGTCTCATTGGGATGGGCTTCGTCACTACCCTTATCAGGGAGCAGATGAACCCCTTTACTACAACGGAGTAACGCAGAGCGATATCAGCGGGCCGAAGGCAAACGGGAAGATAGGTATTCAAAGTAAGCTGTCCGCGAAAACCCAGTCCGCAGCCATCGTTCTCACACATCACACAGATATTGCCCGCAGCCCAATAACAGGGAGGGGGGTGCTCCTCGATTAGCGGCGCTGGGCGCTTGACAACGGAATTCGGTACTCGCCATTTGAGAGTCATGCCATTCCTTTAGAGCGGCTTCAAGCTATAACGATCGAGCAGAAAGTCACCTTCAGGACCGGCGATATCCAGCTCATCAGAAGTGGCTGGACAGAGGAATACAGGAAGCTGGGCGAGTGGGACAAGATTGCATTGGCCAGGAGGAAAGATCGAAGGTTCGTGGGTGTAGAGGCTTCGCGAGAAATGATCAAGTGGCATTGGGACAACGGGTTTGCTGCGGTGGCTGGGGATACAAATGCGTACGAGGTATGGCCTCCCACCAAGCCGGATGGAGTTGCCTTGCACGAGGTGGTTCTGAGTGGGTGGGGAATGCCGATTGGAGAGGTGTGGGACCTGGAGGCTTTGGCAGCCTGTCGCAACCATTTGAAGAGGTGGACGTTTCTCTTGTCGAGCACACCTTTAAATCTGGAGGGTGGGGTGGCGAGTCCTGCAAATGCTGTGGCTATCTCGTGACTCTAAACGATTGCAAACGACTGTGGTGAAATCCCCAATTTACCAGCTTCCCCATCCATCAACCCGTGCACGTAGCATTCTCCGAGAAACTCGTGTTTTCCCTTCTTTGCTTTCCGCAGAATAAACGGTGTTCTCCCTCCGAAAAGCACTACAAGCTTGTCGCCGAGTCGTGTCGAACGGGGGCAAAGACCCATGTACCCCTTCTTTGTGACGAATATATTTCGACCCTGCGTTGCAGCGAATACTTGCGAACTATACGCAACGAGATCCTTATACATGGCACTGTCGACGTCGTGCTCGCCGGGGCGTAGGAAGCCGACCCTCATCATTTCGACAGCATTGTCCCGATAGTAGAGCTTGTAACACTGCTCAAGATTCGCATCTGGAGGTACCATGTTCGCCGCAAGGGTGTGGTAGTACGCCGTTGCAACGTCTTCACCTGTGGGGTAGCTCTTGAGGCTGAAGCCTATCTTCTCCCACATACGGACACGTCTGGACGACGATATGGTGATCTGATCGGAGAAGCCAACGAGGTTGAAAAAGTCCTGCTGGAATCTGGCGAGCTTTGCGTTGTTCAACGGAACCAAGTGTTCTTGCCTGATGTTCGTGCGTGGGTTGCCGACGCGAGATACAATGTCGACCTCCAGTCCCCGTATGTTCAAGGTACGGCTGTCCGCTGAAAATTCGAAGTCGGGTAGATTGTCGTCGGGACAGTAGCGAGATACGTTCAAAGGGGTTTCTCGGCGATAGGATGGCCAATCCGGCACCCAGGTGGGTAGCTTTTGACAGGACTTCCAAGCAAGATCGCCGTTGGAGTTGAGGATTCCAATATCGCCTGATTCCAGGAATTTTATCGTACTCTTGATGTAGAGGTCGTTGGCCGACATCGAATAGTCTGGCTTTATTCCAAGCGGATCCGAATCACACGATAGCCCCAGTAGACCGTAAACTTTGTCTTCGCGCAGAGTAGAAATACTCATTCGAGTAGCGTCCAAAAGGAAGTGTAAAGGCAGACCTGGCCGTCCTTCCTCTGCCCCGTGTTTGTAGTACCACCCAATATCGTTGAGGAAGGAAACACTGGCCAGGGACAGCGGTCCGTGTATCAAGGAGAGAATATTGGTATTGCCCAGGCATAGCATAGCGAGTAAGATGTCGTTCCATGCGACCTCTTCTCCTCCGACCAGAAATATGGCCGTGTCTGACATGATGACTTCCTGGATTATCCATATGCGGGAGAACCACGGCCGCGACAACAGTTTATCGAGTGCAAGCCAGTCCTTGTCCCATGGGGCGGACAGGCCGAACGCTTCCATCTCGGCCTCGGTCATGGTGAGCGCTTCTCTCTTGTAATATGCCTCTTTCAGGCCATCGTTGGCGGCCAAGCTCTTGACCAAGGACACAGCGTCCGGACTGTCTTTTGATGCCTCTCCCAACCAAACTATGACGTTACTGGCTTTGGAGTATATCTCTTTCATCATGGTTACTTGATGGTTCCGTTCTTCTACGTCGCCTTGATTGATGCAGATGGCATCGATCCATAAGATTCGGGTTCGATCTGTATGGCGGATTCGGTGAAGAGCGTGCCATAGATTCTCGGCAACACCGATTCGGAGACCGTTGCATGATATGTAGAACTGCGGCTCCGGGCGGCCCCATGTATAGGATAGGGCTTCATAAGATGGGGTGTGTTGCAGCGGATGGGTCGACATGGAACATGTTATCGGTGAGCTTAGCAACCCAGGCTCGAGATGGAGAAACCGAAGCGTTGTTCTTTCGGGCAATTTAGCATGTTCAAACGTAGCTCCGCTACTGTTGGATCCACATTAGACCTTGGAGCTTGCGAGCCACCTAATACACCTACTGGAACTGTGGATATTCAGGCAAGGGCTGCAGCTCTTTCTCCCAATCATATAACGTGTGTCGAAACTGTAAGTTGAAACGGCGCGTCCTTTGTTCCCTGGAATGAAGTCAGCATTTAGATGCTGTTGACTCGGATTCACCAGTTACTCTGTTCTTAGCTTGTACGAGGGTGGAAAGAGGGGCGCGAGATGCGTGCGTAACCGATGGAAAAGAAAGAAAAAATGGACGTGAATGTCCCACAAGTGCATGGTCGGGACGAAGGCTCGATACAGCGCCTGATCAAGACGCCGCAACCAGCTTTGGTCCTCCGAAGGGCCCCGAGAGAACTGCATGGCTGTAATTCGGTTTTTATTTGTTCTGTAAGAAGACGGTGAGAAGGTTTGAACGAGGAAGTCTAAATATAACTTGCTGGGTTTAGCCCCCAAACCTCCACGTGGAATGAAGACAGTAAGACTTGAGAGATAATGGATTTCTTTCGATGCTATTACATAAGAATAAACTGATAAAAAAAAAAAAACATTAAGTACCTAGCTTAAACGTCACGAGAAGAATGTATCACGGTTCACCTCTGATTTCACGTGACTGTTTAGCTTACTAACATATTATAGACACCGAGGGAATTATTCCAGCCGAATTGTAGAGATGTAGCGTCTCTGAAGAATAGAGGTACGGTTGGGAATGGGCTACGCGTCTCGGTGACACAGTGATGTCAGCGTCGGCCTCTTACCGACCGCAGCCCCGCATGGCATCTCTCCGACAATCTCCACGCGGCATCTTCCCGACACTATCGACCAGCCGCCTTGGTAGGGTTTTGCCTTTGAAGCTAAAGATGCAGATGATGCTACTCGCAAGCGTGGCTTACAGATAGGCTCACCAGCACATTTTACTCAATCAGTCGCGCCCACTCGACGTCCCAACAAAACTGTCCAGCCACAATGGACCCTCCGCTTTTCAGCATCCTCACACCAAATGCCATGCTTGGATACGGCTACCGCCAAGACCATTTTTGGTATGGTGTTGAAACATACCGGCCCCGTGCCATTATTGTTGACTCGGGCTCGACGGATGGCGGGCCGTACAAGCTCGGGATGAACAAAATGACCTGCGGGCGGGAGGCCTATATCCGAGATCTCACTCCAATGCTGGAGGCTTGCTTTTACCGCAGGACCACGGTCATGATTGGATCGGCGGGAGGCGATGGGAGCAACAGCCACGTGGAAGACATGTTGGCCATCGTCCAAGAAATTGCAGACCGCAAGTGCTTGTCGCTCAAGGTTGCGGCAATCAAAGAGAACATTCCCCGGGACTTCATCAAGAAACGGACAAGAGATGGGAAATGCAGTCCATGTGGGCCATTGGATCCCTTGGTGGAGGAAGAAGTCGATGCGGCAGTGGAGATTGTGGCCCAGATGGGAGCAGAACCGTACACTATTCCATTCTCGCCATCAACGTAGTCTCGGCCTGACCACTCACAGGTTCATGAAAGCGCTGGAGACAAGGCCGGATGTGATCATTGGTGGCCGGTCGTACGATCCAGCCCCATTCGCCGCATTCTGCATGTTCCACGGCGTTGAGCCTCCGACAGCTTGGCACATGGGCAAGATCATGGAATGCGGAGGCATCTGCGCCGTGCCCAAAGGACGGTCAATGATTGCAACGATGCGCAGAAGCTCCTTCGATCTGACGCCACTGTCTCCTCTTGAGAGGTGCACTCCCCTCTCTGTAGCCGCTCACACACTGTACGAAAAGACGCGACCGGATAGACTTCCCGGCCCAGGAGGCATCCTCGTGCTGGACGGCGCTACGTACGAGCAGCTGGAAGACGAAAAAACAGTCCGCGTCACCGGGGCAACGTTCGTGCCGTCATCCATCTACCAGATCAAGCTGGAGGGAGTGAAGAAGCTCGGCTACCGCACCATCTTCATCGGCGGCATCCGCGACCCCATCCTCATCGGCCAGATCGACGACTACCTCGACAAGGTCAGGCAGTACAGCAAGGGTCTCTTTCCAGACCTGGATGAATCGGAACACTGCCGCCTCATCTACCATATCTACGGCCGGAACGCGGTAATGGGCCCCCTCGAGCCCGAGAGTCGGACGCATCACGAACTCGGGATCATGGGCGAGGTCGTCGCGGAGACGCAGGAACGGTCTCATACAATCGCCAACAACGTGAGGACATCTCTACTCCACATGCCTTACGATGGACAATTGGCAACCACGGGCAACTTTGCATCGCCGCTATCTCCGCATGAACAGGCTGCCGGCGGCGTGTTCAAATTCAGCGTGTATCATCTGATTGACCTGGACAAGGGAGAGGAACTGAACCTCTTCCCCATCACAACCTGCCATCTCGACAACGGCGCCGAAGCAGAAGTCGAGCCTCCCCGGCTGACAGAGAATGAGCTGAAAGCATTCAAAACAACAAAGCCTATGCCCATTGGTAAGTTTCCCGGCCATCAGACATTCTCGGATATTTCTCACGTGGGTTCGCAGAGAAAAAGCAGGTCAGCCCTGAGGCGGTTCCGATGATGGCCATAGCCAAAGTGGTCCGGTCCAAGAACAGCGGGCCCTTCGAGCTCACGTTGGACATCATGTTTGATGATCGTCCGTCCTTTGAGAGGGTCAAATCTGCAGATCTCTTGACGAACGACACCATCAAGAGACTGTACCAAGTTGGCGATGCAGACATCATCGTGAACATGTATTACGAGCCTGCTTTGGCTTGGAAATGCACGATCAAACGGCCCTGGGCTCAAGGAAGCGTGGGGGAGCGAGATACACTTGGCACTCAGCAACATGCACCGCTTTTGGGATTGGTTGTTCCTGCGGCACCTTAGAGATGCATTCTCGTTCAATACGAACGGTGAATTGCACGGCCGGTGACAACAGCCCGCATATGCCTTGCACAGATGCTGCATTAAGATATTTATGTATTCAACTGCCCATCCCATGTAGAATTCTTATTGAGGCAGACACGACTAGGGGGCAATTGCTTTCATCGCCCGCTATGGCCGTACCAAGCTAGTAGAGCGACACGCTATGCTTTTCTTCTTCACGCCAATTGACTCATTGTGACAAAGATGCTAATAAGTTAATGGCAATTGAGGACAGAAGATCAGTCATTGCAACGCATAAGGCTCCATCATGTCGGTACACGAGCGGCGCGGGGTAAACCATATGCAGTACTATTGGACCGATGTACTCTGGCATAATGTGTCAGGCCTCCAAATCCCATGCAGCCTCGCTCAGCTCACAGCTCAGATTGATGCCTCCGCCTTCAGCCTTGCCATCAATTTTGCTAGCCTCCACCGCTCGAAACGATGGTTTCCGCCTTCTTCATGCTTTGCAGGCACACTGCGAATTGCTGGATCCGCCCAAATCCCCCGAAACGAACACGACAAGCACTGCAGCGTAGGCAGCGGTCGCCGCAAAGATCTCGGCACGCTTTGCATTGGTCAAGAGGCCGAGGCTGAGAGCGAAAAGGATTGTGCAACAAGCAATGGTGCCCAACCTCGCCCCAGCCCTTGGGATGAAGTGAAGTGCCACGACAGCGCCGATCAGCAGGACTGCAGCAACCACTGAGCTGTCCACTGCAATAAGGCGTGCCAGGTCGCGCTCCAAGTAGTACTCAGCCCCGTCCGCTGCGCCTTGTCGGCGTTTTCCAAGAGGCCTCCAATGGTTGCGTAGCGTCCGAGAAAGTGGGTCTTGGTCCAGAGGGGTCTTGAGCGCCACCAAATCGTTTTCGTCATCGAGCAGATGCTCAGCCTTGCCTCCAACAATGGGGAATGATGAACCGTTGCCCGACTCGAGGTAAGCCCCGGTGAACCAGTTCCTCAATGCTGATAGCACTCGTGAGCTGGGCCGTTCCAGCCTTGCGATTTGGGACTGGAGGAGTAACGCTTCGTCTGCTGCCCATCAGTTCTCCGCAAGCTACAGCTGAAAATCGTGTGATCTCGTACGGTATTCATGGGTCTTTCTCTGAATTCTGCCCTGCAGCTCCATTGTTTTCTTCTCCGAGCTACCAGCTTGCTTGGCCTTTTCCGCGAAATCTTCCCAATGTAATTGTGATTGTTTGTTACCCGCTGCTTCATCGTACGCATCGAGTTCGACTTCCAAATCAAGCATTTGGCTCTGTAGATAGAGTAGGTTTCGAGCGCTAAGACGATTAAATCTTCGATATATGAAGGTTTCGTCGTCGGGATCCCGAGCAATCTTATCGGCAAATGCAGGATATCCGTTTCTCTTTGAACTGAGATCCATTTTTTGAATTGGATAGAAAGTTTGCATGACGGAGAGTAGGAGATGATGGCTTTTTATCGAAACTGTTTTCCTGTTATCAGAGCTGATGAAGACCAGGGTTTCAGCCTTGCCTGTCTAGAAAGCCCGACGCCTTGTTCTGGCGGCTGACGTGGCAACACGTAAGCCCTGGATTTGCCTTCCAGTGCAAACTCTGTGTATCACATTCACTTAAAGATTAGTCGGTCGCTCATCTCGGCTTATTGGAGTTACCCTCCTTTCTTCTCATTTGGTCCACCATCTACTCTTTGCCCTATTGTGCAGGCAGTCGCGCAAAATCAGCCGGGAAGTGCAAAATGGCAGACCAAACATCGAGTTCTCCCGAGACCAACAATCCCTGGGCCCCCCAGATATCAAAGGCCGCAGAGCAGTCGCAAAGTCAGGCAGTTGCGCACAATCAGCAGGAATATATACAAATGACGACGGATGACTACGACGATCTGTACAAGTGCCACCTTGATTTGCAAGGACGACGAGACCCGATTTTCGACGTTCGTTCCGACTTTATTCGACGGCACCATTTGTGGCAGGGATCCATATCGACGGTCGTGAAGAAGCGAATTGCAGCTTTTTTGGCAACCGATCATTTTGATAGTATCCGGACCTCTCGGAGAAGGGATATCCTGTCGCAACTGAAGGACCGTATCAGATCCCTGGAGTATCTGGTTCAAGGAAGGAAAATCACCGGGTGACTGGATAGCAAACTCAACAATCACACCTTCCCACCGGGCACAAAACGGAAGTGGGAAGTGCCCGGCTCGCTATTCGGGCTACCTATCGCCGCTCTGGCCGACTCTGGCTCAAGCTACGACATCATATCCGAAAGAGTCGCTTCCGAACTTGACGTAGACATCGATCAGTCACAATCACGAACGTTAAACCTTCCTCAGAGTGGCCAGATTCGTACGCTAGGGACCACCACACTCCCATTCGCGTTCTCGGGAGAGTCAAATGCCTATCCCTTAGTCTTCCACGTTGTGAAGAACTGTGCACAGCAGTGCATTCTGGGAAAAGATTTCTTGAAGAGGACCCAAACACTTAGCAAGCATTTCGCTCGACGGGTGAAAGAGACTGTAGTCAATTCTTGCTCACGCCGCTTTGGGATCAACTTAGTCGATGCGCCAGAGGAGCGGTTGATGGGAACGATCAATCGCCAAACCATCGGGGCACTTGTGGACACCGGAGCAGAGGTCAATATCATGTCTCGTGCGGAGGCAGAGCGGCTCAGCCTGAAGATCCACGATGGAGAGGAATACAGAGCAACTCTGGAATTCGCCGACGGGTCCGTTTCTGGCACATATGGGATGGTCCTGGACGCCGAATGGAGGTTCGGCACTGATCACTCAAGTCCACCGCATTTGCTGGACTTTCATATCCTGGATGACCTTCCATGTGGAGTGCTACTCGGTGACGAGTTCCTGTACGACAATCAAGTCTTCTCGTTGCATGAAGACAAATTCAGCCAGGAGTGGCTTGGAGATCAGATCTCGGACGATCTAGCTTATCTCTTCTTCATTGTCTTGCGGGAATGGAAAAAGGCTCGAACTTCAGGCTTGACTCAGGAAGAACGAAATGAGTTGGAGCAAGTTCACCGCCAAATCCGCGCCGAGACCGCACCCTCCCAGTCCTCGCCCTCCCCGGGAGTGCCTCTCCAGGGTATACCTTCCCAGAGCGCGGCATCACCAGCCCCGCCGGCAGATAACAATTCAAAGAGACGTTGTTGGCTTGTTCGAATTTTCAGCAGGGGCGCCCAATCCTCAGGGACTACAAGCGGCATACCTTCTCCTCCGCCATAGAAGATCACCATCTGCCAGGAGTCTTGATGGTGGTTCAGTCAGACAGTATACCTTTTCCGTAGACTTTTCTCTCGGTCTCTACTGTCATGTGTGTTTTCAGCTTCACAGAACTTTTTATGCCTGGTATTGAGGATGGTTCATAGCAGTTTGAGGGATTTTACATTTGGCCTACGATCCACGCACTACACTCATTCCCTGAATTTGGAAAGCATATCTCTCAAAGCTTAAATCTTTTACGTTGGAACCCTTACTGATACTGAACTGTACTTTTGAGCCACGTCAGTGGCGCTGTGTAAGCCGAGGAACCCGGAAGGTTCCGAAGGCTGTAGTGCGATGAGCATCAGCCGCAGTCATGCTGGCGAGGGAGAAGGTAATTTCGTCTGCAGGCTCGAAGATTGACCCGCGGATGTTCTCGAATGAGCCATCGAAGCGGACGTCGACGGCATCCTCATGCAAAGCTCCAGCGTTGTTTTGTTGTGCTTACCATTGAGGTAGACCAGACGTGTTTAGTTGCTGTAGTATGGAGCCGTGATGTCTGATGGGAGATACAAGAGGAAGCGGCCGCCATGCGTCCTGTTCGCGCGGCGTTAGTCGTAGTGAAGGTATTTTTTGACGACAATGAAGTATCTTCACCTTGAATTCACTGCAACACTACGACCGTTGCTTCCAATTCTTGTTCTTCCCGCCTGCCGCTATCTGGAACTTACCAGTTTGTGCATGCTTCGCGACCATAGCTGCTTCAGGGATCAAACCGGTAACATCTTGAGCCGAAAGCCCTGAGCCGATGCACGTCGCGTAGTAGCTTCCAAATGGTCTCGTAAACCCTTGCGCCAGTCATGTAGGGGGAAATGGTGAAATCATACTACGACTTTCGCAACGTGCGGCTTTGCCAATTAAACTTCGTCCTCGCAGTGAGTAGCGACTAAATCTTGTAGAATGACTATCTGAAATCAATGTCATTGCGTCAAACCATTGAGGGCTAGTGTTGAAGATGAGACAGTACGAGTCATGGAAAGCCAAGTTACTTGCCTACATGGTGGTGGTGGGACACGGTGTAAAGAATACAGGCACAGAGAGAAAGGTTGCATCATTTTTCCGTATCATGCGCTTTACGTGCCGAGTACCGGGCCGTGACGTTCCTTGTAGGCTGATCATTCCTCGAACTCTATCCGGCAAGAACCGCGACGGTTCGCGTTTCGCATTGAGTATCATTGCGTGCTTGGCAAGATCGTGTGTGTGATGCAATCGTGATCCGGGCTTAGTGCTGCCGGCATGAGGGTACATACGGAAAAGATGGCAAGACTGATAGCCGTAGAGGTTACCATTTTAAGGTTGGTAGAAGTGTGGTAAATTTCTTTTTCTTTTTCTTGCACACTGGTGCCCAGTACTCAATCCCTACTTTTCGCGGTGCTGTCGAGCCTCTGTCTCATCCACAAATCGACATTAATTGAGGGAGCGCAGCATTTGTCAAGTTGAGTGGCTTGTAAGGCCACAACGACAGTGGAAAGAAGGATTCGTGCACTGGATGAACAGCGCGTGGCAGGTCGTCGCATTCATGATCGCCGCAGAAACGTTTAGCGACGGAGGCTCTGATAGTACATGTGTTGGATGATATCATACAGCTAGACACAAGGCAAGGGAATCGGCGAGGGGACGAGACCACAATCTTCATTGCTCTCCTGCAGACTGCCGAATTTCTTGGCGTCTCCGCTCGACATCGACAGCCAGCTGGCGCTGTTCATCCACGATCTTCTGGCGCTGTAGGGCTGAATGCTTGCGCTGTGCCTCGTCTGCGGCCTCCCAGACTGTGGTAAGAGGGTCAGTGTTGAGGATACGAGGGGTGTGATGGGGCGGGGCTGGTCATACTCGGCTTGTCAGACTTGGAATATTCCTTGAGCCTGCTGACAAAGTCGTCAAAGTCCTGCTGCTTTCCAATGCGGTTCTCCAGGGAGCGTTTCTGCAGCTCGGGGTTGTATCTCTGCTGGCGCGTGAGCTGCCGTACCAACCAAGGAAACAAGTGAATGGGGCCAGGAAGACAAGAGATCGGAAGACTGCGCCAGCTGTCTGACGCCGCCAAACGAGCGCAGGCCGGCGATGCAGTGTCACAGGTCTGATGGAAGTGGCGATGAGGGGAAGGCCGAGGCATAATTGATGCAAGTAAGACGCATACCTTGAACAGCTCCTCCTCGGTTGGAGACACGTAGTAGACGAGTGCGGGACCTCCAATGCACAGCACGGCGCCGCTGTCTGGCTGTCAGCATTCAGCGGCCGATCCGGGGATGACGGTGGACCCACGAGGCGAACATCTTGAAGTAGGTTCCGAATCCAGGCATGCTGGCGGTGGCGACGGGAATCGCGGTGAAACAGGCGCAGCGACGGCGATCAAAGTATCAGCACGAAGAGGAGCGGATTTGCCAGGTCACGCGCGGACGTGGCCGATTAGACTGGTGAAGGTTGGGGTTGCGATTGGCGTCGGATCGTCCGTGTCATGGATTTTCGGGCGGCGCTGTGGCGGTGCTGTGGCGGTGCTATGGCGCGGGTGCGTAAATTGGGCAAGGGCGCGTGAAATTGCAACGCGCCGGGCCGCAGTGATTGGTCGCCATCGCACGCCTGCCCTGTCTCGTGCCGCCGTGGACGACGCCGCGCCTGGAGAGCTGCGCGCGAAGCAAACACTCCAACTCGCCGTCTGCGCGCTCGCGCTCGCCCGCCCCAGTCGCTCCTTTCGCGCCCTGTTGCTGCGCCGGCCTGTCCGATCTCCTGTGCGACCCTGCCGGCCCACGTTTCTGCGCCCACCAGCCGCCATTGGCCTGCGCCGGCTCTCGTTCCAAGACCCGACCCTGCGCGCCGGGGTGCTTTGAAACGCATCAATCTCCAGCGCAAGCGTTGCTGAGCCTCCGACACGTCCGGCCTCAGCTCCTCGATTCGGACTGTGTGTCGTCCGTAATTGCGATAGTTCCCGCCGCCCCAAGCCAAGTCATGGTGATCTGCCTATAGCCGAGCAATTTCAGCTTAGACACGCCAGCGACTGCAACACGACACGCCCGCAAAACGACACCAAAGCCAGTCTCAAGGTGCCAAAGCGCCTTATTGCATGGCAGGCATCTTGCCTCCAACCCAGCGACGCTCCCTTTCCCAGCACTCACTGTCGACCACGCCACTGAACGGAAAACTACCGCCCTCGCTCCCCCGCTGCCGCGCAAGTCGTGCCGCCCGACATGGCTTACGACGCCCACCAGAACTACCGTTCGCCCCCGCATCAGTATTACGACCAGGGTGGCTACGACAACGCTCATTACAACGACGGCTACGGGCAGGCCCAGCAGTATGACGGTTACGGATACGACGAAGGATACCAAAACGGCTACTACGATGATGGTTATGGAGGCTACTCAGGAGGGTATGGCGGTGGTTACCAGCAACAGCAAGGCCCACCCCCTCGCCAGAACGGTCCCCCGGCGGGTTACGGGAGGATGAATGGTGGGCCGCCACCGCAAAACTATGGCCAGGGTCCGCCACCTGGAGGCGCTCCACGAGGCCGAGGTGGAGGCCCTGCTCCGGCGCCTGGAGGTCGCGGAGGATACGGTCCTCCTCCAGGGCGAGGAGGCTACGGAGGTCCGGCGCCGCGAGGTCCCCCGCAAGGTGGACGGCCGCCGCAGGATTATGCTCCCAGCGGCGATCCGATGGGTCGCGGAAGACCCCCGCCTCAGAATGCTCCGCCGCGTGGCGCCAGAGCGCGTAAGCACACGGCACTCCAAACGGTTGAATATTCTGTTGACAGCCAGACAGCGAACCGCCCACGCTCGCCCGAAGCAATGGGCTTCGACAACCCTTTTCCGGTATTTCCGCACAACAAAACTCCCCCAAGGTCGAAAGCCCGCATGGCCAAGGACAATACAGCTAATGAAACCATGAAGAATGCTCCACCACCCAATGGCGACCCTTACAGGAAAGCTCCGCGGAAGATGAGCAAGGCAAGTGATGGACCGCGCCCAAGTTTGGACAGCAGCAGACCGAATATGCCTGGTTACGGCCGCGGGCCTGACCAATTCGACTACCCTCCCCCGCGGCAGCGATCGCATACCGCTAAGCCCGAGGCTTCGATTGGCGGTTTCCGTATGCCGTTTGGTTCTCCCGAACAACCCCGACCGATACAGCGCTCGCAAACGATGCCGCAAAACTACCAGGAAGAGTATGAACAGCCATGGCAAGAACCTGGTCCAGTTCCGGGTCACTACGGTGCCAATCCAGATAATTACGGCCAGCGGCCCACGACCGCAGGCGGCGAAAGACGGGTGCCGCTTCCGCAGAAAGCGCAAGCTCCTACACCTTATGCCCCACTTAAGTACCAGCCCGACAAACGCGATACCGTTGAGGATGTCGTCGATCACTATTACAATAATCAGCACGGACATGACCCACGCAAACCCTTGAGTCGCGAGGATGCCATTGAAGCTGAGATGCCAGATTTTGACGCCATTCCACAGGCGCCCACACATCGACGCGGCCTGTCCTTTGAAGAGCATTTGGCTGGAACCACTAGTCCCCCAGCCCACCAGCAGAACTATCCTCCTCCCAACCCGCGCGGACGGTCAAACTCAAATTTCAGCCAACCACTCCACAGGAGTAGGTCTCAACCGGATTTTAACCGAGGCCAAGATCCAAACTACATTCCCGAGTTACCTGCCGATGCGCCGCCTGTGCCGCAATTGCCGCGGAGTCAGACTTACAACGACCAGGGAGGGTACGGTGGGTATGGCCAGATGCCACCCCCGGCACATCCGGGAACATCGCAAGGATACGGACGTGGACCACCAGGACAGGCTTACGGCGGTCTGCCACCGAATGGTATGCCTCGCGGTACTCCCGGTCCTCCAGGTCCTGGAATGCATCCCTACGGAGGTCGACCCGACCAATTGCAGCGCAACGCTACGGATATGTCCCAGTCGTCTGATCCTGGGCCAAATGGACGTTACAACAATGGCCCTCCCAACCAGCCGCTCCCCGATCATAGAGCACGCGGTCCACCGTTACAGACAAACATGGGGCCGCGTGGACCGAACATGATGAGTCCAGTGAACAACATGAAGAGCCCTGTAAATCAACGGGGAAATAATGTGATGAGTCCAGCCGAAAATCGCAAGGTTAATCCAGATGCTCTCCCACACCATGCAACACCAGTCCGTCCTGGACTCCAGCAATCGGGTGGGCAGCAGGCGCCGCAGCAAGCAGGAAAGCCTATCCCAATTCGTCAACATAATGTTACTCCCAATCCCGATGTACCGGGTGGTCCATCCCCAAGTGGCTCTCAAAGGAAAGCCCGTCGCGGGTCTGACCCGATTACCATGGACGGATTGGCCAGACTTCGAAACGACGCTGCCGCTCGTACGAGTGACAAAGATCTTCAACTGCGACTTGCGAAGAAGCTTGTCGAGGCTGCCGCCGTGTTGGCCGATGAAGGAGGTCGTGCAGATCCGAAGACCCGCAATAAGAACCGAGAGCGTTATACCATGGAGGCACATAAGATTGTCAAGAAGCTCGCCCACAACAAACACCCAGAGTCTATGTTCTACATGGCAGACAGCATGGGATCGGGACAGCTCGGCTTTGAGCGTAGCGAGAAGGACGCTTTCTCGCTGTACTTGGAAGCGGCGAAGCTAGGACATGCGCAAGCAGCGTACCGTACGGCCGTTTGCTGTGAGATCGGCGCTGAAGATGGCGGTGGCACTCGCAAAGACCCAGTCAAGGCGGTGCAATGGTACAAGCGGTCAGCAGCTCTTGGAGACACCGCGGCCATGTACAAGATGGGCATGATCCAGCTCAAGGGCCTCCTGAACCAGCCGAAGGCCCCGCAAGAAGCCATTACCTGGCTCAAGCGCGCCGCCGACCACGCAAACGAGGAAAACCCGCACGCGCTGCACGAGCTCGCACTTCTTTACTCGAACAAGGCCGGCTCCCGCGATGCCGCCGCCGACGTCGTCGCTCGCGACGAGCAGTACGCCTTCAACCTGTTCAAGAAGGCTGCCGAGTTCGGTTACAAATTCTCCCAGTTCCGGCTCGGAGAGGCGTTTGAGTACGGCATGCTCGGCTGCCCCATCGATACGAAGAAGAGCATCGGTTGGTACACGCGTGCGGCGGCGCAGGAAGAGCACCAGAGCGAGCTGGCGTTGTCTGGTTGGTACCTAACCGGCAGTCAAGGCATCTTGGAGCAGAGCGATACCGAGGCGTACCTGTGGGCACGGAAGGCGGCGTGCGCGGATCCGCCGCTTCCGAAGGCTATGTGAGTATCCTTTCAGTTCTGCACATGCTTCAGGAGGCATCTAACAACAAAATCTAGGTTTGCCATGGGATACTACACCGAAGTCGGAATCGGTTGCCCAAGGAGCTTGGAAGAGGCGAAGAGGTGGTATGGTCGGGCAGCTTGTAAGTCAACCTACTTGCAGCACGAGTATGTTTGTATCATGTCACTGACGGCTTTGCTCGCTATAGCCTACAACTTCCCCAAGGCACGCGAACGTCTTGAGGAGCTCAAGAAGGGCGGTGCCAAGGCCCAGAAGGGACGTGAGCGCCTGTCCAGGTCCAACAAGGAGCAGCACGAAGAAAATTGCGTGGTGATGTAATTTTCTTTCCGCCTTCCATGACTCTGTCGTCCTTCATCGATATTATTGTTGAATAGGGAACGAGACTGCGTTGGTACACATCCCGGCACACGTAAGAGATTGGCTCGAGCTATCTGGGATCCCATCAACAGGTTCTTCGATTTCTAAAGTTCCCAGGCTCTCTCGGACAGCTATACGACCGGAAGCAGAAGGAGCACAAAAGGATGGGGTTGTTGGATCACACACATAGTTGTCTGTACGATTTTCTTACTTGAAATAGCGGATGGGTGAGGATTGGCATGGGCATCAGGCGTACTCATTCAGGTTACCTCTGATTTTGCTGGTCATAGTTTTCCTTGCTCTGTGCATGTTTTTCTGTTTCTGTTTTTTTGCGAGGAAGGCACTCAATGATCTAATGGGGGGCGCAACTGGCTGGCATGGCTATTGGTGGAAAGGAGCGTGGAGGGTATTGCCGCCAGGGGATGGCAATAATCTTTTTATACCACATTTTGGTTGCAGCTTGGAGGTGGGGAGGGCTGAAGCTGCGCCATCGGAGAAGATGTCGGCTTGCCTGGCGCTTGCGGCATCTGGGGAGCAGGAGGGAGGGGTTACACGGGGTGAGGTAGGATGAGACTTGGTTGAATTATTGAAAGGGTTCATTCTTGAGAGACTTTGGGGCCCGCCTGAGGACGAGCTGCTCAGTGACGGTTCAGTGCATTGCAGCCCAGGCTGAAGTCGGCCCGCAGACTGACAATGTACCTGTTTCTGTTAGGTCATGCTCCAGGCCTCGTGGTGGAGACAATGGGGCGTCCCCCGTGGGCAAGTGTGTGTCCTTGTCAGCCCCCGCTGTTGCAACAATTTAGGACCGACCAAAGGCCTATAGGCGCCCTCGTATAGACGCAGCTCCGAGCGCGATAAACGCCGGGTGTTGCCCAAAGCGGCACGCCTTCAGCAAGATCGACGACGAAGACTGTCAGAATGCCTCGCCAAGAGCGACGGACCGCGCAAGGCGAGCGCATCGGCGGCTCTGCCATCTAAGCTCCAGATCCTCGAGATCAGGGGTTGGCGGCCCAAAAGCCAAATCGCGGCGCGTACCTACGTCAACCCGCAGTGGATTGCGGATCCCGAGGGGTAATGCCAACACCACGAAAAACCGCTCACGATGCATCAAAACGTTACGTTTCGGCGCGTCTGAGCTTTCGACTCTAGGGGCATGGACGTGCGACTCAGCTGCCGCCGGTCTCGCGAGCCGCAGTTTCTGTTTGCCAACGCATGCGTGTCTTGGGGTTGGGGACGGCGAGCTTTCCATCGTGCAAGGTCTTGGTCTGGAGATGCGCATCCACTGCCGGATTTGGAGATGCAGCCTCGCAAGTGTGGCGGCCTCGGGCTGAGTGGCCGGGGCTCGATCGGTCGGCAAAAGGCGGGAAAACGGCGGGACTTTCTCCACCCGCCGTTCCCTATCTCTCGCCCTCAAGCCATGCCATGCCAACGCCCGTCTCACTTATCGCCGCCTTGCGTAAGCATAACTGACACGCCTCATCCGACTTCGCTGCCTACATGTGCTTCCCGCCGTGGAAAAGTCGCCGGCTGGGCGAGCGCTGAGGGTCGAGCGCGCCCCGTTCGCCTGCTTCGTTGCCGCATGCGGGACGACGATAAGGGCCCAGGTATGGATTCCATCAACCAGTTGCTTACAGCAACATCGGCATCGGGCGGATGGATTCAACAATGGCGATTGCCGGCTTCTCCAATCAATCATACCAAGCCAGGCCGCAGCGCTAGGGAGCGGATACGCGCAGCCAAGACCATCGGGTCTTCCAACAACTGTTTCTCCCCATCTGCTACTCAGGACCTACGCTCGGCCCTGCAGCTGCCAATGCCGATCGTGCCGGCCTCTGTCCGTGGCTCACGTCCCCCCGCAAGGGTACCCGAGTAATGCAAGGCCGGCAGCCAGAACCCCACGCGGCCAGAAGATAGCTACCCGCACCAGCTCTCGGCCCAGCTCCTGTCCCCTTTTTTATCCTCTCTCACTACCGTCGTTCGATTTTAGCGCCCACTGTGCCAATTCGATGACAATGGCAGACGGTAGGGCGTGCACCGTGCGCCGTTCACCCAGCTCTCGGCATGGATACTACCAGGGCGAGCATTGATTGACACGGCCTGGCAATCGGTGGCCTAGAAGAGTCAGTGAGTGGTAGGTACGGTTGGTGTCTCTCGATATCCACAGTATAAATACCTGTGTGTAGAACCGCCCAGTCTGCTGCTTTCTCCTTTCCCTCCCCAGCTCCAGCTCCCTCATCTCTCTCCTCCTTATCCTCTGGCCAAGCAGGGCGTTCCTCCCCTCCCTCCCAATTCACAATGCTGTCCTCAACCTTCTCGGCGGCCACCGCCTTCGCCGCGGCAGCAGCCGTCCTCCCCAGCACCATCTCCGCCTCGCCCCTCGGCCAGCCCATTTTCCCGCGCCAGGTGCTCGAGCAGCCCAGCATCAACGCCTCCCTGCCCAACATCACCATCTTCGCCACCGGCGGCACCATCGCCTCGCAGGGCAGCTCGTCGGCGCAGACGGTCGGCTACCAGGTCGGGCTGGGCGTGCAGGCGCTCGTCGACGCGGTGCCCGAGGTTTTGAACATCTCAAACGTCTACGGCCAGCAGATCGCCAACGTCGGCTCGCAGAACATCAACTCGTCGATCCTGCTGCAGCTGGCGCGGAACATCACCGAGGAGCTGGAGAAGGATGACGTGCAGGGCGTGGTCGTGACGCACGGCACGGACACGATGGAGGAGACGGCGTTCTACCTGGATTTGGTCATCAACAGCACCAAGCCCGTCGTCGTCGTCGGCGCCATGCGTCCCGCGACGGCACTGAGCGCGGACGGCCCGCTGAACTTGTATCAGGGCGTCAGTCTGGCGGCGAGCGAGAAGGCGAAGGGGAGGGGCGTGATGATTGCGCTGAACGAGTGAGTAGTCCACCACATCCTCCACAACCACATCCCCCCTCAGGGAGGGGGAGGGAGAGAAAAAAAAAAAAAAAGGGACATAAACTAATAGAACCCCCCCCCTTCAGCCGCATCGGCTCCGCCTTCTACACGCAAAAGAACAACGCCAACTCGCTCGACACCTTCTACGCCACGGAGCAGGGGCAGCTCGGCTTCTTCATCAACCAGATCCCCTACTTCTACTACACGGCGGCCTCGGTCCCCAACAAGCCCAACTTCCCGCCGTCCCCGACCGCCACCGCCCTGCCCACCGTCGCCATCGTCTACACGCACCAGGACGACGTGGCCGCGCTCGTGCCCGCCGCCGTCGCCGCCGGCGCCCAGGGCATCGTCTTCGCCGGCAGCGGCGCCGGCTCCATCGACGACGCCGTCAGGCAGGCCGCCGCCGCCACCTTCAACGCGACGGGCGCCGCCATGGTCGCCAGCAGGCGCACCCCCGACGGCTTCGTGCCCAAGGAGGACGTCGAGGATTGGATGGTCGCCGCCGGCTGGCTGAACCCGTCCAAGAGCAGGATCCTGCTGCAGTTGGCCCTGGATGCCGGGTACGGCGTTGACGAGATCAGGAAGACTTTTGATGGGCTGCACCCGTAGATTTGGGGGGGGGGGGGGGGGGGGGGGGGGGGAGAGGAGTGTGGGTGTGTGTGGGTGTGGC
>JAJMYO010000132.1:0-93501 GCA_023087385.1 Diplodia sapinea
CCCCCCTGTGTCAGCACTCCTGTATTGCACTAGTCCCAAATGACAGCTGGAAATTTCGCACGGGTCGTGCCTCCGTATGACAGGCGCTACCCTCCACGTCTCCGGGCGTTTGTATCCGCCGGAACACCCCCTTCACTGCTGGAAAACGACAAGCGATGTGAAGCAGCTTCGTATCTCTCGAATCCAGCATCCTCTACCTCCGTAGTGGCCTCCAAAAACAGTCGGATGTGGACTCGGACATGGCTTCTTTGGCAGGTAGGCTCGGAGTTGTGTTGCGGCGCAACACCCAAGGCCGAGAGATCGTCGATGGGACAATAACCATTTGCGTCTCGCGAGCGCTCACCTCCTCGACATACGAGTTCTTCGAGCGCCAGTTGAAGACCCGGTAACAAATTCGTGAGGATAAGCGATCTCGGAATAACAAGCGACCGCGTCGACCCGCATCCGTCGTCGGTCGCAAATCCTCCCGCGTGACGCAACATCAACAACCTCCATCGTGCCATGGACTCTCCGGGCACAACAACAGCACTCCCGACGTCTCCACCGCCGTCACCGCCGCTCTCCGTCGACGCAGATGCCGTTCCGGGGCGCCTTCGCCTGTATCACGCGCACTCGACGCCCTCCGCCGCCGCCGCCGCCGCCGCCGCCGCCGTCACGCAAGCACTACCGCGAGCTGCTTGATCGCCTCGAAGCCGATGGCGAGCTTGCCGCCCTTTTCGACACTAAAGCGCGCTTCGACTGCCTCGGGAACACCGAGGAGGCCACCCTTTGCATGCCCGCAGCCGTGCAAGGCTCTCCAACCGCATCCTGAAGGCGCTTTCCGCCATCGCCGACCGCCAAGCCGAAGACCGCACAATCGAGCTCGAGCCCCGGTCCGGCGCCCACAGCCCCGACGATTAATTCCAACACCCGCGCGCACAATACCCCTCCGTTGTCGTCGTCGAAGCCGCCTTTACGCAGAAGCCACGCGACGCGACCCCCCCAAGCTCGCCCGTCAGTAGCACCTACCTCCGCCGTTCCCACGGCAACATCGCCGTCGACATCCCGCCCTCCCCCCACCCCACCCACCAAAAAGCCCGGGCGCAGGCCTCGGTCGCGCCAGCCAGCCCCGACCCGGCGACAACAATCTCGAGGCCCGCCCGCCTCTTCGTCTGGGCTGGGGGCTGGCGCAAGGGCGTGCCGTCGTCGCACGCGAAGGGAAGGGCAATCGGAATAGGGTCGGCGACCGACGACGACGCGGTGCCGTCGTCCACGACGAGACGTGGCCTACTCGGGCTTCGAAATCCCGCCTCTCCGACTTCGTCCCCCGCCGAGTCCTCTACCATCTCGCACGCGCCGACCTTGCCATCGGACCTCGACGGAGCGGAAGAGCCACACAAACAGGATAAGGGTGAGACGCGCGGGCATCGTGCGGCCATCTCGCGTACGTACGTACGTACGGCGGACTCGGGCTCTCCGTGGCCGCCCGCGACGCGAAGGAAGGGACCTCGTCGACGGCGGCGTAGATGGGAGCACGGCTCTCGGACAGGAGAGCTTCGCTCAACCTGCTCGATGCCGGAAGAGAGGGAGGGCCTTGGCGCCGGCACGGCACGGCGGGGTATCGACTTCACCGTCGTCAAGGGCGAGAAGCGAGTTGCGGGGGAGGCGACGGATAATCAACGCTGAGCAAGCGCTCTTAAGCGTTCTCTTTGGCGGAGACGGGCTGCGTCTTCGTGGGTAAGCCGGCAGAGCAGACGGGCGTTGCGGAGGAGGATGCCTCGAAGCTGTAGGCCGCCATTTCAGAAGAGAGCGGCTGCGCGACGCGAAGAACGTGGTGTGGCTGCGGGCGGAGCAGGTGGGCGCGCTGGACGGGCTGCGGTGGAGCGCTGTCGCACCGCCGGACTTTTTTTTTTCTTCTTTCCCCCCTCCCTCGCTTCCATGCTTGGATGACGACTGACCAGCGTGACCAGCGGCGCCGATCTACGTTACCGCCGGCACATAGGCCAAGCACCAGTTCCTACACGAGAGGTTTGGCATCCCGTTCGAGCGTATGTTCTCGTCCCGCGACGCCAGCTTCGGCCCGGCCATCGTCAAGGCAAGGCGGGGCAAGGGGATCGACGTGATGGTAAACTCACCAGCCGGCGAGCTATAGGACACGTTGTGGCGCATCTGTTCCGCTGGAGGCACCACGGTCGAGATCCGTACGAGCGGAACTTCCTGTCCATGGAGCCGTTTCATCGGAACTGCTTATTCGGGGCGGTGCATCTCTCGTACAGCAAGCATATCACGGACGACTTGATCTATGGATACGTGTGGCTTCTGACGTCTTCGGCGGTTGGTAGAATTGACGGGCGCGCAGGCTTCTCACGAAGGTGTTCGGCGTGGTCGAGAAGGGGGCCATTGGCCCGATAACCACCTTCAGCTTTGCGCAAATCGGGGATGCTTTTGCGTTCATGCGGAGCAGCCTCCACACCGGTAAGGTCGTCATCAGCGACGGTAGCGACGGCAACGTCGAAATCCCCGTCCCCGCGACTCTCAGCTCCACTGCGAGGTCGCGTACCTTGTCGTCGGCGGCTTCGAGGGTCTCTGCGGCAGGCAAATAGTAAATGGCTTAGCGTCATCATTAAGTGTATAGATTCTTAAAAAAAAAAAAAAAAAAAAAAAAACAGCATCACGTTCGCTCGGTTTCCACGCCACCCACCATCGGAGGGCGATGACGCACGCATCCACGATCCCTTCAATCTCTCGCCAACGCCCACCACTTCCAACAACAACCCCCCCAAACGCCCCAATCAAGCTCCCGTCCTCGCACCACCCACGCCGCGCTACGCTACTCTACGCTAGCAGCCGACGGGCCGGCCCGCTACCCGCAGCTAGTAGTGGATTGCAATCCGGCGCGCGGCGCGCCCCATGCACGCATGCTGCGCTGCGAAAGTCGCGCCGCACTACAGGCGCGCGCGCCAGCATGCCGCCGCCGCCGCCGCCGCCGCCGCCGCCTCCTCCTCCTCCTCCTCCTCCACCTGCGAGCTGCGGAGGGCGAACGCGGTGCAGTTGCCGCGCGCATTTTTCGTCGTCGTCGTCGTCGTCGTCGTCTTCTGCGCCCCTCCTCCTCCTCCTCCTGGCGGCGGCAGCGGCGCGGGTAAGGTAAGGTCCATTCCAGACGGGGCGCGAGATGGGAGCCAGCGGCTGGTAGAGAGATAGAAGACGGTGGGGAGGGGAGTGTTGGGGGAGGGGGGGTTCCCGACGCTGGCTGGAGCGGCCGCCGCCTGCGGAGCAGAGGAGGGTAAACAGATGCAGGAAGGAGCCTGGCAGACGCCGACGCCGACGCCGACGCCGACGCCGACGCGCCCGATTCGAATAGCGTGGCGTAGGCTGTCGTCGTGTAGACGGGCGGACTTTGCTGCCCGAGTTCTTCTCCTTCGCGGATGTTGTTGTTCGGCGGCGGCGGCGGCGGCGGCACCCAGCGTGCTGAGGATGGATGGAGACGGAAAGCGTGCCGTCGTCGTTTCGCCGTGTCGAGCGCGACAAGGTCGGGAATCATCCGTGAGAACGAGGCGGGCGGCGGAGTGGCCTTGCCTTCTCCTCGCCGCCGCCGAATAGATGGCCTCGTCGGTGGCGGGGGTTGGCTTGATGCGTGGGATCCAGCCAGAGTTTGTTGCGGTATAGAGCCAGCTCTCCCGGCTCTGGCGACCAAGGGGTCTGTTTCTGTTTGGCCCACGCCAGGGAAAGCGTTCCTGGGGAGAAGGGTGTCTTCGAAGAGCGTGGCGACCTGCTGCCGCGTGGCAGGAGTATCGTATATCAGTAGCGTCTGCGGAGGTAGTCAAGCTGCATCAGGCTTCTCCGGCAGCAGGCGGGAAAGCACGTCAAGGAGGGCACCGGTTCGCTTGTGTCCGGCCCTGTCGGCCATTGGGATCAGGAGCACTTGGCGGGACTGTCGGAGAAATTGCTGCTACATTCTCTTACGCCCTTCAGCGCCTTGCGATATCCCACGTAGCGCGTCTTCGCTGATAGCAACGAGACAGCGCTCGGCATCGGCCAGAGGCGGCTCGGCTGAAGGACGAAGAGGACATACTGTATAGATGCTTGACTCACACAGAAGGTCGAACAGCCTATGTATTGCCTTGAACGTGGCTGACCTCAAATAATCGACGTAACAAACCGTTCCCGGGTGCTACAACCGCCTCCTCTCATCCTCCAGGCATACGGCGTGCGGAAATGGGAGCGTGTCGTCTACAGCGCGACCCGTCATGACCGAAAACATGTGCCGCTCGGCGCCATCACTATCGAACTTGACTCGATCAATGCCGGAGAAGGCAGTGTTGTGCAAGAGGTCGGTCCAAGGCGCGGCGGAGAGGCGGGGGGAGCAGCGCCGGTGAGCCTCCATCGAAAGCCACCAGCCAGAGAGCCCGCTCATCATGAAGCCGATGCGAATCAGGCCACTCGTGATCTCCAGCATGAGTAGATGACCTCCGGGCTTCAGCAACCGGCGTACGTTGCGCATGGTCCGTAGTAATGTCCGAGGTGGCGTGCGGGGACGTCGGCAGCCACGACCATGCCATACAGGCCACCGCCAACCGTGGCTGCGGCTTCGTTCCCGATATCGGCCGTCTGGAACTCGACCCCTCCTTTCCATTCTCTTAGTAACTCGCGTGCGTTCACGAAAAAAACAGCCGGACGTCGCGTCGGTGAAAGTGTACGAGTCTATGGCCTCGAGGACGCGCTTCGTCGTCGCTCTCGTGCCCGCGCCGATTTCTAGAATCCTCATCCGTGGGAATCGATACGCAATCCGCGCAGTAGTAGCTGCCGCTGCAAGCACGGCATTGCAGGTCCGGCAGCCCGACGCCGTCCACGCAGTACCGGCTCAGCAGGCCCATCACGCATCATGACATCAAGCATGTCGGGCTTGCCGGCGACGGCCTCTGGCATGGCTTCACCGACCCGTTTGATGAGCTGCATGTCGATCACATCCGCGTATCGCTGTTGAAATTCCCGAAACAATCTCCCCGCGTGTCCTGCGCGGAGGTGCTGGTGCTGGCGGCCGCCGGTCACGGCTGGCAACAGTTCGTCGACGAAGGCCCAAAGCTTCTGGAAGCGCGGCCGAACCGAGGTGACACGGGCCCTGGGGATGGATGCCCTCGTGCCAGCTGCGGTAGGGATACAGACATACCCGTTCCAGAGCGTCGACGGCGCATGCCTCCCGAGTTGCGTCGGGCTCGAGCTCGAGCTCCAGGCCATTTCGGACATCCTGCTCCCACAATTCTTGCACGGCAACTGCGCACACGTGCTCGGAGGGTCCTTCCGTTGCCGGTGCTGTGGCTTTGGAGATGGCACAGGTCGGATCCTCAAGCCGCAGTATCGGTTCTTCTGCGCCACCGCTGCTCCCGTCGCGGTCAGCTCGAAGTCACGCTGGAATGACCCGCTCCGCTCCGAATGCAGCGACGCTACTACTTCAGCAACCTACGTGGGTAGGTAGCCGGCCGTCGAGGCGGCGGGAAAAAAAAAAAAAAAAAAGGCGCCGGCTACCCGTACGCACCAGATCGTTCGCGGAAGGAAGGGCACCCACATGCCACCGTGGCCGGGTTCAGCAAATGCCAGGAAGAAGGTCGGAAAGGCGGCGGCGAAGGCGGCGACGGCGCGGTATAGAGAGGTGCCGTCGACGTCCTTAACCTTAGCCGAACGAAGCAAAGTCCATTCTCCGCTGCTCTCTCGGAGAGACCACCATCCAGGGGGAAGCCGACGTCCTCGCGCAAAGACCGGTGGAATTTACTCCCCTCTACAGCATGCGAGTCCAACGGATGGCGGATTAACCGGACCATGGCGTGCTACTCCGACGCCTCTTATCTCAGCTCTGCGTGAATCCGGCACTCAAAGATGAGGTCCAGCGTGCTTTGCTCTCGCCGTCCGATGCCGCCTCGCACGTGAAGACTGCGCCAATATCGTCACCGACGTGCGTCAAGCGGCAAAACAGCTCCCGCTCTACACCCTCGTTCCGTCCGGAAAGGAAACCACTCCACGAAGGCAACATCACTCAGCCCGGCAGTTTCGCGGCAGCCGCCAGCGCCGTAACGCAGAATCCGGTGCTAGGGAACTCGGGCAGGCCCATCGAGCGAGTGACGACGCCCCCATGGCATGTCCTGGCATATATGGGCAGGTTGCGGACGGAAGGGCGGGCGGGCGGGCGTGCTTTCGCCCTCTTGCTGGTCGGAAACGGTGGCGTGGCGTGGCGTGGCGGGTTTGCCAGCGGAAGCGCTCTAGAGGAAGGAGAGGGCCTCGCGGTCGGGGGTGCAAAACGCCGCAGTACGGGATGCCTTCGCCGGTCGCCGTGGATCACGACGGACCCTTGCGGAGATCACCTTCCATGTCATCATCAGGTAGAGCATTGAAGCGCTGGCAGCTCACGGTTCGCCACACAGATCTAGTGTAGAAAAATTCATTTATATTTAAAACCTAGAATGATAACATCCGCCTATCAGTACTTTAAAAACGTGTAAAACGGAGTGGCGGGATCCTACATCTTATTATCATATAAGGCTACGATAATATAAATAACTATTATAGCGTACGATTATCTAGATCGATTATAACGTTAAAATAGCTTAAGCGGTGGAAAGCCCGGCTTCTCACTCAAAAACCGGGCGGTCGTTACTCCTATGAATCATGCACTGGGCTCGGTGGGTCTGGCAGCTCGGAGATTGCACATTGGAACCTCTGGCTGGTGGAGCGAGAAGCGGACAGAATCTCCGCTCAGGTCAACCACAGCAGCGGTATGATTTGAAACAGATGTGCAGCTGCGTGGGGCGAGGGTGCTCATACCATGCGCCGATTGGGCGCAGGATGGATATCCATGGCAAGGGGCAACCGAACAACAAACTGCATATCGTTGCTTAAACAGTTGCCCAGGGCGGTGCATCATTCGCAGATGAGGGTCTGCGCGGTTGAAGCCTGAGTCCAAGGCAGCGGTTGAGCCCTGAGGCTCGTCGCGTTCCGCCATCACCCTCATCCACCTCACTTTCTCTACCTGAGGCGCATCGCCGCAGTCATTGTCTCCGGCCTAAGGGCTCGTGATCTTTGGCCGGCATCCAGGACGGTGACTACTGGCACGTGGAACAGCAATTCCTGCCTGACCGAGCGGCCGAAGCCGGGTCCGCATCGCTGTGCTTCCGAGCTCCCCAAACATTTCCCGCTGGCCTGCACCGCCCGCATCGACGACCTGTCCTTTCAGAAAAGACGCGTCACGGAGCTCGGTATGATAGCCGCAAAACACGGGCTGGCCCACCGAGACGACCCTGGAGATCTGCCCCACTTGCGGAGCACTACCGAGGCCATCGCCCGGGACCTGGCCGCGGCCGGCGTCGCTTATATCAAGGAGACTTTCGAGACTACTGGGATGTGGAGAGGGCCTTCTTCGTCAAGGAAAGATGCCTCGCAGAAAAACCCATGACTGTCCGCAAGGTGACCGCTCTGCCTAAGCATAAGCAGCTTAAAAGCCGACTAAACAAGCCAAATGGAACCGAGAGAAGAACATCTTCTCCGCGGGGGACTTGCAACAACCGCACGCCATTCACGCAATTAAACCCGGTAATATGGACCCGTAGCCGGCTGGACTTGCGCAACCAGAGCATTCACGCCCTCGGTATTCGATGAGCGGGCTAATACCTTTCACGCCACTCTACACGTCCTAGGAATGACACCATCGAGGACTGAACGTGGGGTGAAGAATATATCACTCATATTCGGAGCTATAACACGTATTCTACGCTAAGGGCATCGATTGGCTGACTACACCTTTCTATAGCTTCCCATCACCACTACCCTCTCGACTAGGCTAAAGCCCAAATAAACGAAACCCCCTGTGGCTTTCGAGAAGAGCCAAGGTTTAGACTTCCGCCTAAAGCGAGTGACCGAAGCGTGCTGGTCGCCCCTCTACATGGAAGACTGCCGCTACTCCTTTCATTTAAGCGCACCCGTAGATTGAAAGTGAGAGTAACTAAAACACGATATCATTCCACTCCTAGCTGCCAATCATTCGATATTCGAAGCTCCTGTTCTAGCTGAGCTTTCACTGCGTACGTGGTTGTATCTGGTACGGACTTAGAACCCATTCTTCATCATCATCCAGCCCAATGCTTCCGTCAGGTTTAACATTGTAGCCGAAACCAGACCACTCCCTACTGCGCGGGCTCTGCGTCAAGCCCAGGCCGGGGGAAAGCGACCGAAGGAACGCAAAGGGGGGGTTGGATGGGACTTGGAGCTGCTGGTCCGCCGCCTCTGCCAGTCCCGCTCCATGCCTAGTGTTCTACGGCTGCTTCCCGTTGAGGAGCGATTGACCTGGGGCTCGTTCGCGAAGATCTTTGAAGTGTGAAACCCAATCGTTTGTCTCGTCTTGGCATGGTTCGTGATGCTATACTGTCTTGACGGAGTCGGGGTGGCTCGCTGTGAAAGCTATCAGCTCTACTTTGTTTTAATCGGGCGGTATCGTCCTTACGACTTTTTCCGGTGGCCTAGCGTAGTATCGTATCCACGTCGAGGTCTAGAGTTTTAATATAAGCATGTAGACACGTAGGAATAAACTTACCTTTGAGATTGTCGGATGCGGATTTATCTCCATCCGGTGCGGAATTAGTAGGGCCTGTTACTGTGTGAGAAAGAGAGGTGACCGTATACATAAAAAGTGTGCGTAAAAGAGAGAGAAAGAGAGAGAAAGAGAGAGAGATCGAGAAGGGTATAGTTGTGGGAGAGGCTATTGTTTACTTACCGAAATTTGGACTGAGTACCTTATAGTCCCAGTGGGGGGTCCTAGGTGAAATTTGGTAGCCTTGAAAAATAATGTAGGTGTTATGCTTATCGATGGAGCCGATTTGATTTTTCGCCGCTGCTAGGACCTAAGACATTGTAAAAAGCGGTCACACGGTGATGAAGGAGACTGGGTTTTGTGGGTAGCTTTCACAGCCGCCGAGCTTTAAGTAGCCCGCGATCCCGATAGTATGCGATGATCATGTCTCAAGTGGTCCAGCCAAAAGCTAGGTAGCGTAGTTAAAGCACTGAGTCACGCGATGCAACGCAATAAGAATCCTAGTCGAGGTTGCTGCCGTAGTATGCGCCGCCTAGTGCAGTGGGGCTCGCCTTAATAGGGGGCTACATCCCAAGGATATGGCAAGACCTGCATCGGAGGCCCCGGGCTAAGGAAGGGCGGGGCAGCATGGGTCTGGCCTGGTAGGGGCCGCCTGTGTACTCCTCCATGTAGTGCACGGTGGGCGCTTCGAGCGCGGACTTAGGCACCTCTTCCGTAGTGCGCCGATTTCACTGCGCAATGATGTGGCATTAGAGAAAAGACGGGTGGTTGAAAGTTGTGCAAACGGCCGAAGGGCGCTTTCCCATCCTCTTATGCCGGGACAATCCGTTGCGCCTGTAGATACTACCCGATAAGCTGGTGGGTTAACACGGCTACTGCTAAGCGGCCTGCCCGGCTGTTGGTCCTGGGAGTGCGGTAAAACGTGAGGGTGAAGCCGTAACAGGATGAAAGGGGATAGCTGTTTCTTTCGTAGCAATTCTTTGCAGCATCGTGAGGCTGGTTACGGTCTAGCTTAGCTCGGGTTCACACTAGGCATCACTTCGAGCATTGCTCGTGGCTAACACATAAACAAAAAAGTCTTGCTCGCATGCGCGATGCATAAGCCTGCCTACTAACTCCCTTCGAGCCCAACACAATCCGTTAGCCTAAGCTCCATAGCTGCCCCCTGGTCATTCCTTCCATTTATCGAGACGAACGCAATCAGTTAATCTCGGCTACCCATGTGAAGCCACCACGGTTGGTCCCACAACTGGGAATAGCGGCGTGATGTAGCAGATCGATCGGTGAAGTTGTCAGCCTGGAGCAAGAAAATTTTTCTTCCCAGACGACCCGACGCTAGAACACATTTAATACTAAAAACATCTCTAGCCCACAATAGTCTTGCGTAAGGCGAGATCATGGCTATCTCGAAGATGTCGTCTACTGCGGACCATGATGGCCAAATTGCTGATACTCACAAAGGTCTGCTTTGTTCATCTACCAACTGACTCTGTATATACACTACTGAAAGTTTCGTACAGAGCGTGAAGCACCGACTGCTGGGTCTGGACACTCCATCCGCTTGCTCCAAGAGCTCCCATACTTCGAGCACGCCAAAGACGTTAAGAGTCACGTCTTCGTAGGCGATGCTGAATTACTAGCCGAAACCAATGGACAGCCAACGCGTACCAGCCGAACCGAGATGAAGAAGCATCGCAGTAGGTCAAAAGATACTCCTTTGGCAGACATTTTGTTTAGATAATAGCTGACTATGACAGGAGATCCTGGTGGTTTAGAACCGACTTGCCCACTTCGCCTAGATAAGGTTCTTATCGTGAAGAAGGACTCTCGCGAGCAAAAGGCGAACGAATTAAGGTGCTCGCATAGTCTCGTACTTAGTAACTACGCGGGCTACGTGACGACGGCTCTTCGGGATCTCGGTGGTCCGTTGGAAGACAACATGGCACATTAAGTGATTCGCCGCAGCATGCGAAGTCTTAACGAAGAAAGCGGTGACCCTTTTAGAGACACAATGGCACGACAAATAGACTGTCACGGTATGCGAGGCCTTGATGAAAACTACGGCGGTATATATCTGTTGGAATATAAGGGAGGTTACCGAGTACTGCATTAAGTGCAGTCGGCTGTGCTTTTAGTTGCAACAATATCTCGCCTCTTCGGGCTGGCCTGGATCAAATTAATAGATGGATACCATTACTAAATCAATGAGTACAACGAAGTAATGGAACAGCTAGAAGAGCTCTATTCTTCTTTCCCCGACTATTCAGTGCTTTCGTTCCCTGTGTCTGTTCCGAACGTGTCTTTACATCCGACCACTTCTCTTCTGTTGGAATATGAGCATTTGCAGCAGTAGATAGCTTAGTCAGCGATGAGCATGGGTATATAAGCGCCCCCCGGGGTAGCCCCCTATCGCTCCTCATGGCACTCCTCCAACAGGAGTAACAATACATCTGTTTTCGTCAAGAATCCAACATCTTCCCTAATCATTGTTGACAGATGCTCGATCCCCACCGTCGGTTTGGTGAAAAATAACGGTAGCCCCCGTTGTCCAAGTATTCAAATAAAACCTCGAGAATCTCGCGGATGTCTGCTAGAAGCTGTAAGACCTCGATCTGGGTCTTCACAATAAACACAACTTCTTCTATGGTGTCCGGCTCGTAGCCGTGTTGCATCTGAGGAGCAAAGTTTTCAATGATCCTTGTGAGAAATCTCCTCTTCAAAGTGATAACGCCCGGGTCAACTTTCAGCAGGCAGGGGCTCTTCCATTGGGTCACTTCAGATTCAGCCGCTTTGAGTCGGCTCTATCTTCCATGCCACAGAACTCCCCCCCTTTTAAATCGGACGAGGCATATTTTTGCTCTCAGCACTAACCCGCTTTTTGAACGCTCTTGTATATGCTCTCCAGTAATAGCGAGACGACTCACGAGATGGAATGGCTCAAGTGCAATCCAGAGTCTTACAACCCATCTCTTGACAGCAGACCAACGGGAAATACAGCGGTTGGTTGCCACACTGCTCTTGCGTTCAACAACCACAACGACTCCCAGATCGACAACGAGAGACATCCTAACAGCAGAGCGCATGACATATCGACTTCACTGGTCGTCGCCATCTTACGACGATTCTCTCCTACACCTTTCCAGTCCAACGGCGTCCGGCGCTTGTTAAGAACGTAGGAAATGCCCTCGGACAGCACGCCATCCACCGCTTGGCTCGAGAGATTCAGTAACGGAGGCGAGCCCGTCACCAGCCACAGTCACAGTGATTACTGCCGTAAGCGCGAGCTGTGTTGGCGTCGAGGTCGACACATCTGGCTCTGGCGTCGACGACGATGACGATGACGAAGACACGAACGCGAGCATGCTGCTGGTAACGGTGTTGGCCCTTGTTTTGGTATTCAAGGTCGTCGACCGATCGTCTGGGTAGTATTGAAGAGATAGTTGCAACCGTGACGGAACGCGAGATGAATAGCACTGTGTGATGTGAGTTTCTTGAGGTGTGTTCTGCGCCCGGTGACTGGCGCCACGACGTTGGACTCTGTTGAGAAGCAACGTTCGCAACGACGTGTTCTATCATGTGGCACTGGACGGTCTGGATGGTGGATGATGTACCGTACACGGCTCTTGCAACACAAGCCTGAGCATGAAAGACGCAGTGAAGGCCGTTTGGCGGCGCTCAGGAGACGGGAATTCGTCAATCTATGAGAAGAGGCCAGGGCAGCAGAGTAGAGAGGGTTGATATCAAGGTATTGGGATTCTCCAACTTGGCCTGTCAGCGGCGTAGAATGGCGTCTGGGAGTGCCTCGTAAAAATGGAAGTTGCAATCTTCAATGTGGACGGACTGGCCACTGCTACAAAATGGGACTGGAGATTTGGCACGCGTTTGCGCTTACGGTTTGCAACTGAAGTATGAAGTGTATTATTCTCTGTTCATTGATCTCATTGATTTATAAGGAGGTACTACGGTGTACCTGGCACAGATATCTTGGGCTCTGTGACGAGGGACATATTACGACATCCTAGGCATCTGTAGAGACACTCCTATCTTTAAATTTCCCTTTCAGCCCCTAGCAGTCCCTATCGCTTTGTGCTAGTGATACGACGTAACGAGATGCAGAGATCCACGCGAGTTTGTTGCCCGTTGCTTCCATCCGGACCCGCACAGGCCCCCTTGGTCTAGGGACTCCTGCCCGTCTTCCTTCGAAGCCATCAAAAAAATGCCGTAGTAGTGGAGCTCGGCTCACGGAATCCTCAAGTTTGTGCAGCCCACAGCGTCGTTGTCCCGAGCAACGCAAGCGGATTGGCGCCTGCTCACCATTGAATTGGCATGGCTGCCCGTGGCTCTTGCATCACCCCCACTATTCGAATTTCAGCTGTTGAAGAGCCTGCTCATGATCGAGGCCATGAGCCAAGGGCATGTGCCACGTCAAGGGCGGCCAATATCCGTGCGCTTCGCCTTGAATCGTAGGAGCAACTGAAGCTCCACCACGAGGGTCGGCGATCGTGATGAACTGCCGTTGTTACTTGCCGTGGTTTTACTTCTTATTTTTTTTTAATTCCTTGACACTGCGCTTCTGCCCTTGCATAGCCACTCCAAGATCTACTGAACACGTTACATTCGAGTCGGTAGGAAAGGTTTCGGAGTAGTGCGGGCCAAAGAACAGATCATAGGGGAGAAATGAAAAACGACAAGCTTGACTATTCCGCCCCGAGCGCACGACGACAAGATATAGAGGTGGAAAAGGACGGAACTTGTCAATCAGGTACCGATTCTTGCTTCACGGGCTATCTTCTTCAAGGGAACCGGGCCAGACATGAGAAAATTTGATTGGTGGACACAACGGACACACTTCTAGCTACTTCAAGCACGCCGCTACTCTGGCGCGACGCTTCTGGCTGACCCTTCGTCCGATCCCCTCAAGATCACGTGTCGGCTTCCCGCTCAGCACCTTCGGCATTGCAGCCGTGTCTGGCTCGGACAGAGCCTTGGGCGCGACATCCTCGCCCATTTCCAAGGGCTGGCTCGAGACGGACGAGACGGCGCGACCTCTGCCATCGAACAGCGCGTCGAGCATGTCATCCGCCGAGAAGCGCTGCCGTGAATCGAAGCGGGCCATGGGCCGAAGGTTTGGGCATGACTTCCTCGCGCAAGGCTTCTTCGAATGCAAGTTCCAGGTCATTCACCCCGCGGGCGTCCCTAACTCTGGTGTCGAAATTACACACCTTCAGGGCCTGCAGCATGACGACGTATAGCGACCAGACGTCCACCTTGGGGTCCGTGGGTGCACCATCACAAGCCTTGATTTCGGGCGCCATCCAGATCAAAGAGCCGGCGCGGGACCTCGCCTTGAAAGCGAAGTTGGACAGGCCGATTTCGGCGAGCTGGAAGAGGTAGCCGCCGCGGGTGTTCCAGTAGAGGATGTTCGCCGGCTTGACGTCGCGATGGACGGTACCCTGGCTTGCCAGGTAGCTCGGCGCCTGGAGCATCTGGCGGAGCAGCGACTTTACCGTTTTGGAGTTCCATGAAGATATCCACGCTGTCTTTCTGCATCTTCGCCTCCAGGAATTGGACGATGTTGTTCTACAAATATCAGCCTAGGCGATGAGAAAGGGGGCACTGTATCTACTGACGCGGCTGAGGTGCTTCAGGATGCAGACCTCGCGGTGAATGAGCATGGCGTTGTCGTCGCTGCGGGAGAGGCGCTTGAGGGCAAGAAGACCGCCAGTGTCGACGTTGACGATGGCTATGACCTGCCCGAATTGCCCCGAGCCAATGTTCCTGTAGTGAACGCACCTTATGGGAAGGGTGTTGAAGTGATGACAGACACTCGGAAGGGCGTCGTCGTGTTCGGACAGGTCGAAGCATGGCTCTTGAGTCCGCATTATGCGAGGGCTCTCAAGGCCGGTGTAGACGGACGGACAAATCCCCAGCGGCTTACGGTTAAGATCACTACCAACACCAAGTCGACTCACAGCTACGGTGCAACAACAGCAGGCAGCACGACTAACCGTGCTGTAGGCAAGGCAAACAGGGCAGGCAGGCAGGGCACGGCACGGCACGGCAAGAACCTCAACACCATGCCAAGCATCACGAGCTTCCTTCAAGAAGCTAGCTTGTGGGGGGATAAGCAGCAGCACCAACAACTCCACCACCAAGAGAGCCCAACAGCTCCCATCACCTCTCCATCGCCCTTCGCACCCTCCGTCAGCAGCCCACTCCACCCTGCTGCATGTTCTGCGAATGGAAGAGCCAATCACCAACATGCCCCTCTCAACGACAGCATCGACAGCCAGCTCGGGAGCGTAAATGCCATCGCATCCCCGCAATACATGCAGAATGTCTCCTTCAATGACACGCCGATTCCTTTTCTGCTGTTCGAGCCAGCCGCCACCACTCCGAGAACAATCATCGATCCGGCTCTTCGCGTCTCATCCTTCCATGATGGCGGCGCTCCCTTCGTCGGCGGCGATGATGGTGGTGGTACGACAATCCGTAATCACCACGATGGTCGTGCGACGGGCAGTTCCGACAACCCTACCCACCCTCCTTCTGGTAAAACAGCTGGTGCCGCCCTGCCCAGCTCCAACCAACAGATCCCCATCGACTCGCCAATCCGCGCCGCTTCCGCTCACAACAAGAACAATGATGCAGCAGACTCTGGTCCTAGTAGTGCCGACAACGACTGCGATTTTGACTTTGGCCTCTCCACGGCGCCATTCACGACGACGACGGCCGCCGCGACTAACACTACAGTAGCCATGATGGCTACGGCTGTAGTAGGAGGGCAGCATAAGAACGGCCATTTGCTTCCACTTCCTACTGGGCTCATCTTTGTGCGCCAAGTCGTTGATTTCTTTGTGCGGCCGCACGTTGAGGCTGTAGTGGCGGCAGAGTCGGGATCGAGATGCGAAGAGGTATTTAACCATATATTGGAGGAATTAAAACGGTTGGAGGCGATGATGGAATAGTCAATTATGGAGTGAATTACTTGTTGGGGTTGTTTCCTTGCCGCCATGTTTACAGTGGGTTACTTTTTAGCACCCAACCCATTCATATACACAAGTACGTTTATAGAATCACTCACTCTAGTTTCCGTGCTATAAGGCGTATTTCATTCTCTTGTTCCCTGCGAACATGTCGTCGAAAAATGCTGAGTTTTCCCTCCACCGCCACCACTTGTTGTTCGTCAGCTCCCGCGCTCACGACCAAAAGCAGCATCTCCAGCGCGTCGAAGCGTGAAACCAGGCACCAAAAGCAGTGTGAGTAGGCTCAGAAGAAGAGGCCGGCATGCAGGACGAAACAGCGTAAAGCATCTCTTCAGCCAGCGGTAGACCTTGGGTGATTGCAATACTGATCTCTTCGAACCCGCCGACCGGGAGGCCTATTTCTACATCTGTCTGATTGTTTTGCCTACGACGTCGGCTTTAGAACTTCTGCCTGTTTTGCTGCATCTATTGCTGCTGCTGCTGCGGTTGCCATCGCTGCCCTTGGAATATCCGCCTGATTTTCTCCCCTTCTTGCTGTTGCTGGCTTTCTTTGCTATGGCCGGCGGGCTGTGAAGTGCTTGCGGAACTGGGCGAGCACATCACTGTTGGCCGAGGAGAAGAAGAGGCGGGGGCGGCGGCGGAGAATTCCTTTGGGGTTGGTGCGGCAAAGTTCTCCTTTCCCCCATCATAGCTGCCCTTCTCTTTCCGGACGTTGGTGTTCTTCTTTGCTGCTTGGAATTACTCTCATCTGTTACCTGTCCGATATCAAGATTAACAACCCTCACAGTAGCCTTGTAACCGGAGCATGCATACATGTTGTGCTAGCGGACAGCGGAGAGGCTGCGAAGGGCTACTTTCAGAGTCCTGCTATGCATTGCGGCATTCCAGACTGCTTCGAAATATTATGCCGACGACTCGTACTCTTCGGACCGTCGAACGAGTTGCGGCACACATTGGATTCGGGGCGTTGCTTGGCATTGATGGAGGCATGGATGCGGTCGCGCACATGGGGCCTTGTGGTGTGGCGAAGCTGGGCAATAGCGGGCTGTCGGTCGTCAGCGGAAGGATAGGCCGGCGCAACACGGGGGATGCCAGGTCCGTCACGTACGTCAACTGGTGGGCTGGACTTCCGGGCCCGTCTGGGTTGAAGACATTGCGGCGAGGTTGCATAGGTTGGCGCGACGGCGTTTCGCTGCGGGTCTTGCCGACGAGGAGCGGCGTCTCTTTGGACTCGGTACGTGGAGAGGCGAGCTTCGACAACGAAATGCATTCCCATTCCAGGCTGGTGAAACCCACGGCCGCCAGACCGCTCCCGAAGCGGCACAGAGCAGCACCTCGCAACACCAGCGCACTTCGGTTCCTCCCGGCGATCACA
The DNA here is from genome assembly GCA_023087385.1 of Diplodia sapinea. Classification (NCBI taxonomy): domain Eukaryota; kingdom Fungi; phylum Ascomycota; class Dothideomycetes; order Botryosphaeriales; family Botryosphaeriaceae; genus Diplodia; species Diplodia sapinea. The sequence goes on from JAJMYO010000132.1 coordinate 16,913, forward strand.
TCCCGACACTGCCGCGCTCGCCATCCCACCGCAAAGCCGAGCCAGCCTCCGCTCGCGCCGCGGTCGTCCCCGGTGTCGAGCACCGCCACCGTTGTTGACGCAGTAGCAGCAGCAGCAGCCCAGCGAACAGCGGACAACCGGGCCTTGCGGTCGAACCAAAGGGAACACCCCGGCCACCCAGCAACGACCTAGCACTCGACCGGGCACTCGATCTCGCCCTCTGCACGCTCGCGCCCACGTACTTCGCCTAGATCCAGCACGATCACCAGGGGGCAGCGCGGCAGCTTCCCCGGCGCCTTCCACCGCGCGACCGACACCCGCCCCGGCTGATACGACGTTGCCACACCGTGGCGCCTTTGCTCGCTTGGCCGCTATGGCTTCTTCCAGCAACAACTTGCACATCATTGGGGCTCGGTTGGAGAGAACAAGTCGCGGTGGAATGGGAGGACAAGACCCTCTACATATAGCAATTGAGTCGATATCCATGTTCCTCTTAAACTCCATGCCTCTACTTCGCGGCCTATGCCGTGACCATATCTCTCTCTGATCGTGCGCGCGGGCGGTGCGGGCGACCCGACACTGAGCCAGAATCCGAGCTTGGAAGCCCGGTGAGCTGCTTGGCATCCATCTCATCACACGCTGGAGCGGGTGGACAGTACCGGCGAGTACCTCCGGGCAGGTGGGCGCACGCACGAGGCAGTGGGTGGCGCGGCTTTCATTTTGACAAAGCGTGATGTCACAGCCCTTAATGCAAGTGCGGCGTCCGTAACGTCGTCGGGATGACACACTATACGCGAGAGGTTAAATGACCAGATCAATGGAGGTTTCATTCCGCTCTACATATCTCGGAAAGTAGGAATTGGTGTTCAAGGCAAAGAAGCGCCCGTGGACGGCCCTCTAAAACCCCATACTGACCTTTCGTGATCTCAAATCCTTTAGTATCATGCTCTCAACGCGAAGCGGCGCGCCGTAGCTAGGGGCTCCTTTTCCCTATTCACCTCTATTGCCTATCGACCGTGTATTCCGGAAGCAATACTTAGCTTCGGATATGTCTTGCCCTTCTGTTGCAAGTTGGACTGGAGACGAGGAGAGATTGAGCTGAGAGGTGGATGGAATATCGAATGATTGCCGTCGGGACTCATTGCGGTCGTGGTTTACGTGGCGTCTGGCGCGGGACTCCGCTGCTGATTAGCTCGCTGTTCCCAGTGTTCATCCTTGTAAGCCTGGGGAGGATACAGCCTGGGAAAATGCCGGAGTCGACGGTAGTCGCGCCTGGACGCCGCGCAAAGGCATCTGAGATAAGGCTATGGTATAGACTGAGATGAGCTAACGTCGACATGACAGCGTATACGATGAGGAAGGGATGGGCGTCTCAAAGGATAAGACGGACGACGTCGAGGAGCTGAGAGGCGGCCGTCATCGAAGCAAGTGCAAAGGCTGGCGCGGAAATACAACGACCTGGTGAGATCGTCAATAACAGAAGCCAGAGCAGCTCAGGTCTGAGACATACAAACCTGTGTGGCTGTTGTTAAGTCTTTTGGGTGGTAACAAAGTAGGCAATGAGCGGAGTAGTGTACCACATACCGCTGACATACGTAGGGAGGAAGCAAAAGGCGTTGACAGTCAGGAAGTCGACCGAAGCGTGCTGGTTCGGCTGACAGCTGCAGAAGGATGCTGAAACTGCCCTCATATCGTTCTTGCGGCTGCACTGCGCCCAGTCGATCTGCTCTCACGTGCGACTGTTACTCGCCATCCTGCCACCATCACCCTCTCAGTCGCCGGTAAATACAACCGTTCATCCCGCCCATCTTAGTCGCGATTTAGTGAGTACAGAACCTACGATTGCCAGCCATCGCCATCGCCCACTCGAATGTCCAAGCTGCACCGGGACAACGAAGCCTTCTTGTTCAGAGCGGTCTTCCGAGATGAAGTCTATCTTTAGCATGGAAGACAAGATCACGGCTATGAAGGAAGGGACAGAGAAGAAATAGTAGGTGAAAGAATGGGGCGCCCTTCTGATTTGCAAACAAACTCATGTAGCTTCTATAAGGGACTGTCTGCGAAGAGCAAGGTGAAAACGAAGCAGGCCAAGTCTAGGCCAAAGAGTATCAAGCATACCCATGACGTCAACCACATGCCAATAATACCAGATGATGTGTTATACGAAGGCCAGTCACTGCACCGCCAGAAGAGAAAGCGAGAGTATCCCTTAAAAAGTAGACGACCTCCACTTGGTCAGTCTCTCGCCTTCAGCACTGGCGGTATTTATCATTGCAAAAATCAAGTTGATCAACAACGTATAGCTCAAAAGATATGTGACCAGCGACAAAATCTGGAAGCTAAGCTGGAGGGCATGGAGGATCGCATACGTTAATCAGACCCGTATCACGTCCGACTGAGTGCCAGAAGATGAGCACATGACCTCCTCATCCACACCACATATCAAGATCGCAGGCACTGCGCGGGAATTTAAGGGGAAGTTCACCTTAGTACACTGTTTCCCTCAAGAACACACTTCTAAAAGCCTATTTACTTCTAGAAACAGGATTAAACATCAGAAGACCAGCATCATTTTATTTACCGTGCTATATTATCATGTATATTGAAGATGATACTAGAAAAATTCCCCGCTTTGTTCATATACTGTTCTTAAGGGCGGTGACTTTGTCTCGAATCTTGGGACTTGTTGGCTTGGGACTTGTTGGGCCGCTGTCAAAAATCCGTTTACTGGAGCATCCAAAAGATGCCTTTTTCCCGGATTTAGTGGCAAGGGAACCGGTGAGTTATCTTGTCTATGTCTAAAGGAACCCTCGAATCCTTCTACGCTGGACGATGCTACCGTATTAGAGCCGGGATATCGATGTGTATGATCTAAACTAGTGATTTCTTCTTCTCTATAGTCTGTTCTTGCGCTTCCAGCCGTACAAAGATCTCTGTACGAACGCGCTGGTGCTATCATGGGAGTTTGGAGCCGTGTGATATCCGTATCACTGCTATAACTTGAACTACTTTCCTGTCTAGCCGTGTCTTTTGCTTCTCGCTTAACACAGTGATTATGATGACAACAACGCTCTCGGATTACAATCTTTGTTTCGCAATAGCTCTTATAACAAGTATGCGTAGATTTTATAGATTGTGGCTCTGTTCGCTTAGAGCGTGACGACTTTGCATTACGCTTGGGGTCTAAGGCAGACCTTAGGGCATTTTTAGGCCACCGAGTTATCCTAAAGTATAAAATAGAGTAAGCGAAAAGTACGAAGTATGATAAATGAGAAAATGCGATCTTGTTTATTGCTTCATTAGTAGGAGATACTTACTCTCGAAGTTATGTAACTTTGGCCATTAAAAACTTGAAGCCTCACCCCTTAAAAACTTGAACCGGGCGTAAACAAACTTATCACGCAACTTTCTATCCACTAGTAGTTACAAATTAATTAGCGAATTCCTTCGTAGCTTAATTCGTTTTTATGCATCTTTTTAGGGGCTTATCAGCCTATCGTTAGAGTGGCAATTGATATTTATCGAATTTACCATTTCGGGCCAGACATTTTGTATCGCTACTAGGATGCCACACACAACGTATAATAGCACTTGTGCTATAAGTAAAGTATCATACTCACGCTTTGGGTCGTCGAATACTAATCTTTCCTTTACTAGCAACTGCACAAAATCTTTACGGGGCATCTGAAAATAGACCTCGACGGATTTGACGCTTATTTCAATATCACACATAATTATCCCGATAAGCTCTCTTAGCAAGACACTTCTGTTGCAGATGCTATAAAACATCAACCTACTAACAGTGTGAGATGTAATTTCTGCATTTCACTAGTTGAAAAGCTTAGAAAATGGGAGCCTAGAGGCATTATTATATATCTAGACCAAGTTGCGAATGTTGCCATGGCGACTGTTGTTCGACTGCATGGCTCAATGAATTGCCCACACGAATCTTTCATCGAGCCTTATAGCCCGATGGAATATTTCCAAGCAAGCTTCTCGTCGATGGAGGCCATGATAGAGACTAATAAAGAGACCAAGGCGTGCCCAACACCGCTGGTAGATTTCACGAAGATATACAACACTCTCTTAGAATGGAGAGATCCAACCGGTGAGTTCTGCATTGGCATATGCGTTCAAGGCAGTTCTAAAGGGAGGCCGGCGTTCCTTTGCTTGGACGAAAAGAATCCTACGCATTACTTACTATCTTGTGGCAAAACATTTCGAGACCGGGTGGACTACGTACAAGACAGTGCACGGATATGTTACGTTTACCAAACGGCTTGAAGTCTTCAACGGTCCTGATGGAGAGACATTGTTGCACACATTCCTTAGAGAATATGGAAAAAGCCTCGTGTAGGATTCTCGGCAGCGAAACATTCTCGCGGCTGACATCATTGCGAATGGGATAGAGAGCATCGGGATTCTATTAGATGATGATATAGGTAGTGACGCGTCTTGGGAGCCGGTGGATGCATGGTCCAATGATTGATGCGGAAGTAAACAACTCTTTAGAGACTTTCAAGGGGTGGGTGGATAATGGAAGGAAATTTCCAAATTTTAGATTCACGCAGCGAGCAAACCTTATGATTTTGACAGCCGAGATGTATTTTTTTTTTTTTGAAAAAAAAATTCAATTCCCTGGTGTACGGTAAATTCCACCCCATACTACACACTAGCTGGCTTTGTAGCTCGAGTGACACGTTTAAGAATTCTACGCATCGGTTAAAAATGCCCTAGACCGCATAACAACAACAGCGAGTGGTGACGACTGCGGAGGCGGAAGACACTGACGACGGGTCTCTTGTTATCGACTGCGACAACAAGTATCAGCCCTACCTTTTTCCTTTAATCCAAGTAACGTTACATGCGCTCGATGTGCTTGGCAAAGGATCCGGATCTCGGCTAGTGAATGCTCTGGCGAACGGCATGGGGAAGCAAATAAATGCCCTCTACATAGTTTCCCTGCGAGATGGGCCCCTCGACTGGGTGAAAAATACATCTTGGACCGGCCTCTATGTAGCGGGGCTGGCTCAGTTAAGTGGTAACGATAATCTACAGCCCATTCAAAGTCGAGGAGAGTGTAACGGCTGGGACGGAGTCGTGCCAACTCACTCACCGCAAAAAAAAAAAAAAAAAGAAATTGGCTTAGGTTGTATAGGTGGGACTATCGTACAAAAGGTGCTTTTACAACTTTAGAGCTCGCATATCATGCCCGTGAACACCTTCCGGATATCACCATGATCTATCCTCAATCGTCGCAACTAAACCAACAGATGGCCACGAATAACCCACCACAGCATCTCGTCGCCATCCTCGGACCGGAAAATCTACTCCGATCGCCCGCCGGCAACTATGTACGTTGTCTATTTATTCTCATTGTTTCGACTTTGCCAACCCTTGTCTAGTTGGCCATCGCGATCTAGGAGCGATTCGAACTCGAACAACCCCGCGGCAATAGTATCAAAGTATTCAAGCGCTCAAGCGTCGACGTCCTTGTGAACGATGTAAACATCTAGGGCTTTAAATCGCCGGGTATTCTGCATTAGAGGAGCATCATTCTGATGTACCAAATCGGTCAGAGTCCCATTTCGAATCCGGCTGCGGTCTCGAGTCTGTAGTCGTATAGCGAGTGGAGAAATGCTCCGGTGATACATCTAGGCTGGATGAATAATTCCGATTAACGTTGCCGCGTACCTAATACCCTTCGCAACTAGTAGCATGAGGTGATGGTTGGAGAAGAAGTGTCTGCAGAGCTTATGGGCCGGCTTTACGCATTCATCATTCGAGATGAAGAAGGGGACTTGCTAAAACAACTAAGCGGCGCAACTCTTGCACCTCCGCACGGCTCTAATACAACACGACTCCTAAAGTTTTTACAAGCCGTGTGGAAAAAGCTTAACAAATCAGCCAGACGTCGGGTATAGTGAGTACTACCCTATGTGTCGGCCCCTCGCCGATTATAGCGGTGAGTAGTATGCTACGAAGAGCCTAGCAGGTGAAGCAGGAAAGTCTTGCGGTGGCGGCGGTGGTAGCTTTCTAGGGATACTAGAGGACGAACAGGTAGTAGCGAAGCTTTACTTGGGAAGCTGGTATTGAGTAGCTAGATGGTTCTACATGTAATAGGCAGTAAAAGCCAATTTGATCCCATACTTATCTACGATCGAGCACCAAAATCTTCAACTTTTTGCATTACACGTTATTCAGACGCATTCTAAATAAAATTAACTGTCCAGCTCCGTACTTCTGTTCGCACAAATTTTGTTCAACCTCGTCCGCATTTTTATTCGGCCAGGTAGATATTAAATACCGCGTACGGGCCAGTATTTCCAGATATAAAATGACTTCTCAATATCCGTTTTTCTTTTATAGTTACCATTAAGTGAAGAACGATAATGGTAGTCGAAACAAGGTCTAGAAACGGAAATTTGATGAGACTACCATCGAAAGAGCCGTTGAAGTCAGATAAACCGACATCAACAAAGCGTCGAAATGTAGATAAAACTACCCCATCCCCGTTAGTTTTATCACCCTTGGAATCACCAGCTACTCCGCGAGGAGATAACTACTTTACTCCATCTCCAATTTCTGATTCCCCGTATCAAAGTTCAGCCTCTTCAGTTCTATCACCCACTCCATCCTCTACAGTTCCATCACCCTCCATGTCAGCATACCCTCCAGTCTCTTCAGTTTCACAAACCACTCCGTAACAAGATAACTACCCACACTATTCTCAAAAAGAGGGCAAGCGTCTCTACTGGAGTATCTCTTGGTGGTTTTTTCTTGGGGTTCTTCACTACGCTATAGTAAGTTCTTTAATAAAACCCTCTTGTACATGTCAAGCTAATCTATTTAGATCGCGTTTCTTGAACCTATGCGTCTTTCACTAAGAAGCCTAGTTGAACAGCGGCTATTTGAACTTAATGAGGAGAGTTAAATGTTTATTGTAAGATTTTTCCATGCTGGGTTATTCTTTTTATCGGTCTCCGAGGTGGTGATTGTTCTTATCTTTTCCTTGTTGATGTACTCTACTATCCCACGAAAGCTTTTATTCTACGGCCTTTCGCTTTTCAGCATCGCTCTCTTATACATCCTGATTATTATGGACCTTATAAGTATTCCAAGACCGTCTCTAGCACTTAACAAAAAGTGGATGGAGTATACTCTTAAGTTTATAGATTTTTACATTATGTCTTTACTTCTAAATAACGTTTGATTAGTATCTAGAGTTTAGAAATAAATATAAGTGGACATGGCGACCGAGATTAGCTACTGGTAGGAATAAGGTTTTATAGTTTAGTAACGATTAAAGTTCATTTTGAGTATATCATGGTCCAGCTGTAAAGTCATACAAGGTGTCGGCATGCCACCGGCCTACGCAAATTTTTGAGGGTTGACTGTCAGGAGAGATATCCTCAAATTTAAGGATGGTTATATACCCTACCCGTGGAATCTACTTAAGGGACAGGACCACCCTTTCTCTTCGTGTCGCATGATCGTCATGACTGCTCTATCAAAGGCGCTTCGCAATCGCCATAATTCACAAACACCATTGACTATTGATCCTACCTCCGTACCATTTCCACCTAGAGAGTGTTTTGATACTGAAATTGACAATTCGAAACGGGAACATGGCTCGAGATACAGCTTCCGGCACATCCAAGGCCACCAACGGAGGCCATTACGAAAAATCAAGTCAATGGCTGGCGAAACTTCAGATGCTGCCGACAGAGGAAGTGGCAACACGAAAAGGGTGACTCGATCTTTGCGGCGCCAACTCGTAGAAGATAGGAAGAAAGTGTGTTGCGAGAGGGCAACAACATCCGCTTTCTCTGATAGTGAGGACAGTGAGACGGAGCGTTCTAGTATAAGTAACAGCGCTGGTGTGCGAATTAAACGGCTGAGTGCGAGATTTGCTGAGCTCGAGAAGAGAGTGATGAGTTAAGGCGTTATTGCCAGCACGGAATCTTAATATTAGAAAATAAATCATATATAGAAGTTTCTCCTGAATCACAGAGCATTTCTCGCTCTTACCCACAAGCTCTTGCGCTCCTCTTCAAAAACTGCACCAGAATTGCCGCGGAACGGTCGAGACATTGTGGTTCTGCCAGGCCTAAGGAAGCGTATGACGTACACCAAATGTGCACAGCCGTTGTGGTCAACGTGCACGACGAGCGATGAACAAAATTTGGCTGCAATGGGTCCGTGCAGCATGAACGGTGAGGTGCAGGAGGTGCACCAGTCGTCAGTGGTTGAGGTGACGTGTGAGGGAGCTCGCGACACGGCCAAATATCGAAGAGCCAGCGAACTTCTCAGTCTCGGTACGGCATAAGGTCCTGAGCCGTATCAAGGATCGGCAAAATGGTTGACGTCCACGCATTAGGTCGTGATTCAGAAATGAGCAGCGACAGGTAGCGGCAGGAGGAAGGCTTTGGTGGGATTGTAAGTGGCACTGGAAGCTAGTTTGAGGAAGCTGCCACGGAAGGACACGAGTTCGAGACGGTGAACCAATGGCGAAAGGTTGCAGGATGCACTGGCTGCGACGTGGGCGACCTAGAAGGGTTGGTAGCAGAGTGGTGGGGAGGAGGACCGATTTGGGTAGTGTGTGAATGTGCAACGTCATGATCAGGAACGGGTTGGAAGTGCGGCTTGACTTTAAATTGCATTGAAATTAAACCAATACCGTAGGACTCTAAGCCAGGACTGAGGTGGGGTTTTCGGACTGGCTTGCTGGCGGTCTTGCGGGGAAGGCACTCGGAGAACAAGCAGGATCAATTGAAATAAATTGTGAGCTCTTCTTCCATATACACTTCATCCAGGCTTAAGGGTTCTCTCTCTTCGACCCTTCACTATCCGCGCCGTCACGGAAGTGGGAGCGAAGCCCACTCCACCGGCACACTGTCACCCACCACCACCCTCGGCGCCTAAGCCAACAATGCAATAGCCCAAAAATCTCCATCCGTCATACTGGCAATCCCACGCCGCGCAATTTCTCCCTAAATTATCCTCGACTGTGGTACGTCCATCTACTTGCACGCCACGCCATGCCTTTCGCCATGACCTTCACCTTGCCTCCTTCCATCTATCCGCTCCACTCTAGTGTATCCGAATACTGACCGACCGACCAGCCGCGAACTGACAGAGTCCATCTGTCTCGTCTACCTCCCGCCCATTATGCCGTCATCATCTATCTCATCCACCACACGCCCGAATAGCCCCCTGCTTCGCGACAATAATCATTCAGTCACGCAGCATTGGCATCGACAACACCAAGCGGACGAACCCAAGTACGATCGCGCTTGGGTAATTCCAACGCGCCGTCTGATTGTCATCGGCTCCCAAGCCCGGCGCAAGTCAACATTTAGGTGGAGAACCACCGAGAGGTGAGGCTTCAGGGCCCTTGTGAGACCAAATTTGCCACCTTTGGAAATGACTGCTTCTTCCAGGGACAGAGGGGGGCGATGAAGGCTGTTGAGGGCTTGTTCCTAGTGCGTGCCGAATACATGGTCCAACCCTTTCTTTTGCCGAGTGACGGCAAGCTGCTGATCAAGGCTTTCGCGTGTAAGGCACTGCAGGCACCCACTGGTCCGTCCGATCTTCTGATCGTCCGAATGCAGCATCTGACCGCGCGGAGGAAGCGAATCATTGACCAAGGCTATTCTCAAAGCTCACGTAGGAGCCAGAAATGCGAATCGGTCTCGGGAAACTGAAAGCTGTGCCCTCAAATTTTTGATCTGAACCCGGATCTCAACCTTTCCAGATCGATTGTACTGCCACCGGCGGCTTCTAACAAATATCTAATAAGCATAGAGTTCACCCTTTCGTGGGTGTGTTTAGGGGTTTTCCCTTTTTTTTTTTTTTTCCTTGGATTATACTTAACGCAACTTTATGCACATGCTCCTACGGCTTAAATGATCGAAATATAGGATCTCCTTCTCTTAGATAGACGGCGGGAAAGGAGTACTTCTGAGAGGTGTCTAACATATATATTACTCGTCCTCTTTAACTGACTCTAAGGCACGAACTTTAACTGAAAGGGAATATGCGTCTCTTTATTTCATTACACCTATCGCGGGACATATGCAAATGAAATGGCCGCTTCCCTTACGAAGCCAACTTGATCCGCTAATCAATTGGATCGATGCGGACTATGATATGAAATCTCCTCTATATGCGAATGGCAGGTGCCGTGGTAATGTTCTCCTGGGAACACAGCTGATACCTGCCGCTATGATAAGGCTCGGATTTCCCTTGTAAAGGTCACCATCTCGATACGCCTGTTAGATCAACATTGACCTGGTCTCAGGGTCAAACGTATAACATTACACTTGATGGCGAAGTAACCCACGGAGAAGGTTCTTGCCAGCTCGCGCTAAGCTACGATCAATCCAACACTTTTAAAGTCATCCACTCGATCGAAGGTGGCTGCCCGCTTGCTATGAATTATTTCTTTAATCTTCCTTCCGATGCTCCAAATGGGGCAGCGCTGTTCTCATGGACTTGGTTTAATCTAATCGGTGATCGAGAGATGTATATGAACTGCGCGGACGTCACTATTCAAGGCGACACTGGAGATACTACAATCTTCAACCGGCGGCCCAGTATATTCACGGCGAACATCGGTAATGGATGTGCTACTACTTATGGTGTAGATACAGTCTTTGCGCAACCGGGCTACTCGGTCGTGTATGGGAATGGGCTGTCTAACTACAGCCTACCTCATCCCGTTTGTTAGATTTATGGCCGTGAGTGGAGTCAGGTGGAACCTTGGCTAAGTGAAGACACATAGATTACATAGTTGAATAGGAAAGCCACCACATACGCTCGCAAATCCAATTGTATTATTGGGCATCTTCAATTTGCTTTCTATGACTTTTAGCCGGTCAGAGGCGTTCTACGGGCTTCGCTGGTGTTCCATTAGAGCTTTCCATACACCAAGCTTTTCTCAGGCAGGTGGCGGCCGGGAGTGGGGCATAGCCATTCCGGGCACCCTCATGTTTTTGCCTCTCCTCCCTTTTCTGCTTTGCACCGTAGACCCTTCAAAAATTGCCACTGGGAATTGACCGTCTCGAAGAAACGTGCCATGCTCTCGGATCCGATGCTGTGTTCATTGTGGGTCTTTCGCTGCCGGCAGGTGTGGGAGGAGGTAGGGAAAAGACGACATAGCCTCTAGGGCGGGGCTTTACCTCCCTGCTGTGCATTCTACGGCTGACTCCATATCCCTACTCGTTCCGGAGCGCGTGCATGCACGCCAGTCCCCGCGAAGCTTCTTACCTTCCTCCATACCACAGATCTCAAGGTGTTAGCACCCCAGCCCAATCTGGGCCGCGCCGGGTGCTGCAGTCGCATATTTGCTGGCTGAATTGTGCAGTCGTAAAGAAATCCTTTCCAGTAGCTGCTTGTCAGCCCAGTGGTCAAAGAAAGCCCCAGTCGTAAGCTCCTGCCAACTCTCAGAGCGAGCATGAAACTGACCATGCGATGCGGTGGCTAAAGTATTCGTAACAGCCGGCTCGCCTCAGCAACGATATCCCACCGGGGCATCTGAAACAGTACCAGGGTCCATCAGTTGATCGTCCATGGGTAAAGCGAGGAGATCTTGCCGCACATAAAAGAGTGACCGGAGGAACGATTTCGTCAAACGAGAGATTGTACCCCAAGTCCAAGCTCTTAATGTCGTCCATGATGTCCATGCACAGGGGAAACATTGTACGATGGATATGTCTCAAAGCTTGCGCATCATACGGTACCCAGTGAGTCGAAACCGTAACAAAGAGCAGGGGAACTGGAACTTGCTCCCAGCGTAGACCTCAGCCGAAGATCGATTGCTGTAAGGTACTTGTTTTGCTCAAGCTTGGCGATCTGTTGCTCGTCGTATACCTGCGGCCCTCCGCATCCTCAAGTAGCAGAGAGAGATAGCCAGGAGACGCTTGAGGTTCTCATGTCTAGTAGCCTCATTTCTGAAAAGATAAATCGCAAACTTCCTGAGCGGCAGCCCTGGCAGGCCTGCCTTGTTCCTAAGGCCAGCGGGTTTTTTGTGTCTTGCTCGATTAGGTTTAGCTTAGTTTGCTAGCAGGCGGTATATACCACCACTAGCAGCACTACCTAATCGATCATCCTTCGCACTCATCACTTCCTTTTCAGGACGTCAGGCTTGTGATTCTTGATGTACGTATATATAGAGCTAAAAATAAAAAGGATAGATAAGAAAGGAATGGAAAAGAAAAAGACAGAAAGCAAAGGAGCTAAAAAGTCATTAGTACATAGCAAAACTTTCATTCCGGGTCCATCCAAAACCTCCTCATAGCTTCCGTAATGAGCTACGTACTTCTCAGTATACAGTTTCTTTTCTCTTTTTTTACTTAGCCTTTCTTAATTACAAGCGGCATATAAGACACCAGTGTACCCTGATTAATCAGATCTGATAGCGTCCGTTTTACTATATCACTCCAGCCCCTAAGAGATGGTTAGATAAGAAAGGAATTACTTAGTGAGATACGTACCGGGTTGCTTGAACGTCCAAATGCTTCAGAATCCACTCCTCTCCCTTTGTTGGATTGCTTTGAAAGTATTCCAGACAAGCTCTCGCACTCATCCATTCCCCAGCCTTAGGAGGTGTCCAAGGAGCGTCTAAAGGGGTATCTATTTGATCGCTCTTCTCGATTTTGACTTCTTCAATACAACCTTCCGTATGGAGGTTTTCGTCATCAACTGTAACGTTCTTAGAGAACTTCATCCAGAAGGAATCATAGTCGGCCATCTTTAATACTCCTGCCGTGGACATGTCGTTATCGGGCAAGTGTAGTATAATCTCGTCCCGGTTCCAAGGTTTCGATCTGTTCGCATGAAGGTCCCTTTCTAATCTGGCGCTGCGCATAGCATTGTATATATCTTCCATGGTCCGTTCTTTACTCTTCGTGAAGGCTCGTCCGGCTATCTCCCATAGAGGAGACAATAAAATCCTTGTGCTCTCCAAGCATTGGAGGCTAGGAAGTACAATAGCTCTTTGAAAAGCACGCTTAAGGTCCGGTCGAGGAAGTAGAAGGAGGGGTAAAGCAATCAAGAGGGCTCCAAGGGTCATCTGCGATGCGTGTTGTGCAGGTGTCATACAGTACTCAACAGTAGTGTTGGGTAAAAGGTGTGGCGCCATCATGTTCCGGAGGTAAGAAGAATCTTGCAAGAATTTGTCCTTCATGAGGTAATTTGGAAGTGATCGTGTGTTCTGAATCCGAGAATGTATACAGCACACTCGAGTAGTTAAGCCGATGTATATGACCGTGAGGACACTCCACCCCAGTCGCGTTTTAGAGACCCTCAATTAAATAACTAACGCTAATCCGAGCATCCCTCAAATTCTTGCTTTCCCCATGAGAAATTTTACCAGAGGTCACTAGTAGTACATTCCCCATATGTAGACCGTAGAGCCAATGACATTCAATGACGTGGAACTGCACTGCCATTGGAACGACATTTAGCATCTGCCTTGAAAGTTTGAGGGTGGCTAAGTCACGTCCCACGCAAGGGAAGTGAGCACATGCGTCTTCTTTCTACGGCTGCTCAAAGCCGTCAAAGTGCGTGGCACACAAGGGGCACATCAGAAAAAGACACAGTTGTTAAGAGTAAACAAGTATTCAACGTTTCTATTTTCGTGTACATCTACTATCAACATATCGGCATTTATACCTATCAAGTTTTTCACCGATGCGTGTCCCATTAATACTCGAAAATAGTACCACTTCCATGTGCGGCTGTGCTGTCTCCCGAGAAGAACATAGTGTCTGAAATTGGTTCGTGGTCGGGAAAACCCTGAAAGTAATTGTTCGCAGACACTTCTTGGTTGATAGGTATGGGGTACTGGCATTCGTTGTCTGAAAACTGCTCATAGAGCATTTTGTCACAGTAAGGATCTTGCGTTTCAGATATCACGCCGTTCTCTAGGGTTGTTCCATCATGAGCCACTTCTTCAAATGGTACAAGGTGTTCGTGTTCGTCCGTGGAGGAGGTTTTTGCATGTGTTGTAGCCATCCAACCCGGCCCCATGTCAGTGGCATTGGTTTGTTCAACCATCGGTGCACACTCGCTTGAAACTCGAAGAGGTTCATAGGGTGGAAGAGAGAGATTCCATTGGTTCATCGAGTCAGACTCAAGAAGAGGCATTAGTTGATCTAGAATCTCAACCTTGTCGTGTACCTCAATTTCTTCACATAGTCTCTTGGCATGACTCTTAGTCACCCAAAGACCTTGAAGGTAGCATAGACCCCCGTTCTTGATTTTAACATCCCCCGATTTCTGGATAAGCTGTCCTCTTCTCTTTAGACCTTTAAGTCTTGCTGCTTGGAGGATGTGGCTGGCGTTGAACCTTGAATCGCTGCAACGCTTGTAGACGTGGAAGCCATGCACCATTATATATAGAAAATCTTCGCCATTGTGTTGTTTCCGGTGTAGACGGGCGCCACTTGAGCCGGTACCTCTAACTCTTGGCCTCCGTCGCGGTTTTAGTATTCTCAGCTTGGGAGTGTCCCCATCTGATTGATAGTCGGTGGTGAGATGCTTATCGTCTTCCGATACATCCAAGTATGCTAAGAGTTCCTTAAGTCTGTTTACAACGAGCATGCTAAGGACGGGGTCTCTGCGTAAGACTTCCTCGATCCACGGAAACTTTGCGCCTTCTGAACAACATCGGATGTCGTGCTTGTCGGTGCCCTCGTTACACAGAGGGAAGTACACCATTATGGGTTCCTATATAGTTAGCAGTCAAGGACTTTTTGTCAAGCGAATGTGTTGTCCTACAGATCTTTTCTCGGTATGCGTTGGTTCGCACAAGCCGGACATTATTTTGAAATTCATGAAACAAAACAGTCAAATGGAATATGAAGTAGAGGTAGGCGACTTTGAAAAGGAAACCCCCAACATTTAATGAGTGACGACCCAACTACTAGGGAGTTGGACCATTCAAAGTGACGCGGCGCAAGAGGTGCAGCTTTTTGCTGCAGTAACGACAGATAACGTGGATCCCTGACAGCTAACAAGTTCGAGCAATAAATGTTGCGCCCCTCATATGAACCCCTGCATTGATCAGACTTGCGAGTGCCATCCTCCCTTGCATGCAAATCGGCTCTACGACCATTGAGTCCTCCTTGAGCTTACCAGATCTACATTGCACGCATCGGCAGCAACCAATACCTGAGAATCAAGGATCGGGTGACCAGAACCAAAATTACCTCCATCACGACGTGGATATCATCAAGGCGGAAAAGGCTCGCTCGAAAAGCATGAGGTTCCTCTAATTGTCGTGACGGGACATGGTGGAAACATTTTTAGACCCCCCATGATTCAGCCGGCGAATCCTCGTTGTATCTATCCAACAAGTCCTTCTGTAACGCTGCACTGCCTGACCTAATCGACAGGCTTCTGAAAAACGAGTGGTGCGGCGGAGTGGCTGTGGTGCACAGGCCGAGACTTGCAGCTGTGAAGTGATATGGGTGGGGCGATCAAATGGAAGCAACGTCATGGTGTAGCGGCGTGATTGTGGTTTGCGAAAGTGATGGAGAAGCGTGGCCGTGAACGTGGCTCGCGGAAAAAGCGGTGAGATGGTGGGGCAGTGTCATAGTGACCGTCACCCAGTCACATCGGTCAGAAAGCCATCCTTAAGTTGCGGGCAAAGATGGCGCAGACAAGGCAAGCAGTGCCAGCGTGCAGTCCATACTAGCCATCCCAACCATGCAACGCCAGAAAAGCCTTCTGATCAAGTAGGTGGAGGTGAGCAGCTTTGTTGTGCTGTAAAGGGCGAGGCGGCGGAGGAGGCCGAGAGCGCGGGGGAGCCGGTTCGGGCGGGAACCCTTACCCAGCGTCGGAAGTATCGGAGTGGATCCATATCGGACAATAATATTACGGCAGGAAGGGGATCTTGGCTGGACATCAGCGTGGGCTGTCGTTTCGTGACATGAAACGGCAGACGATAGACAGTCTGTTCACCGGGCTCTATTGCTCTTCACTCATCTTATTTGGCATTGGATTGTCTATTAGAGTCTCTCTCAGTCTGTTCTCCCTGCGCCGCCTCGACGATGCCTCTCCTGCCGGCCAATGAAATTGGCCCGAAGGCGCCACGGGACCGCAAGCAGAGAACCTGGCTCCGTAAATGCACATGATGTACATTTGGACGGGTCGAGGCACTGCGTTGAGCCCGTCTCCATACCCATGTCCCCCACATGGGCCGTCGATTTCCCGGCATCATGCGACGCGTCGCCTACCCCGCCATTCCTCGGTGCCCCAAGTCGAGCGTCATCCGGTCTTTTTCGCCCCAGCTTCTTGGATGCCCGGCGAACGATGGGGCTCTACTTCCCGCACGGCCATATCGAGCAAATCAGCGAGCGCGCGCGCCGGGCAGCAGAAGAGCTCAGCGCGAAGCTGAGCGACGGCGACTGGACGGCGATCCCGGACGCCGACTCCCCCGCGCGCTTTCTCTTCCGCGTGAGCCATGAATCGCTGGGCAATGTGAGGACGGAGCTGGAAACGATCAAGGCCGAGTGCAAGGTATGGCGAAAAAGCCCCCCTGGGTGAATGGATGCTGAGAGAAGGGTGTAAGCTTGGCTTCGCGTGTCGGTGCGCCATCCGCCGGTATCCCAGAGGCGACGACCCCATGGAGAAGCCCTGTCTCGCCATACCGTTCCCGTGGAGGGGGAGCTTCGCCGGCGTGGTCGACGACATCCGCGTGCCTTGGGGGACGGCCATCACCATCAAGGCCTTCGTGACGTATGGTGAGGGGTCCTGGCTCCTCTTCTCTCCTCTACCTCCTCAGACATCTACGTGAGAAGCGTGGGAGCGTGAGATGACCAATTATCGCTACTGTATGATGAGGTAGTCGTGATCTGGATGTGGCTGACGGCGCCGACAGATGTTGTTAGAGTGTTGGAATCCCCATTGGGACAAGGCAGGGCTCTGGGCGCTATGTGGGAAAGCGCGGCCGGGGCGTTGGTGCGTTGCAAACATCGCGTCCTGCAGAGCGGCGGGTTCGCCGGTCAGAAAAACTAGGAATATCAATCTGAAGGTCCGTAAATTCTGAGGTAGTGAGTGTACTGACCCTGTGCGTACGCCGGTGAGGCGCGCTGCTCACCAATGGCGCCGAAGCTGTGAGAGGTCCCCCTGGTGGCGCTATCTGCTCCACGCTCGACAGATCGCCGAAGTGCCTCTGCTATGTCACGGTTCGGCAGAGCTTCTCCGTGTGCAAGAGCATCCAAGTCCAGGTACCGATGCAGCAAGCCTGCAAGCTGCGTCTTTGCGCCAGCGAGGTCTTCACCATCCGCGTGCGATGATACTTGCCGCTCCGATATCCCACTCAGCTCGCCCCGCCATACCGTCGCTGTGTCTGTCATCCCCATCGGCCGAGGCGTTTTCGTTGAGATCGTCGCAGACCTCCTCGATCTCCGTATGTGTCAACTTGGTCTCCCATCTATGCCCTGAGGTTAGCTGACGTAGTGGAGAATGAGGGGTGAACCTACATCCAAGTTTTCGACGCGTCGACCTCCAGCAAGCGGCCAGCGCCAGCATTCTCCGCCAACTTACAGTATTTTAAGTAGCCAACAGTAATCTTTTGAATGTCATCGATTGTTTCGCCTGTTATCTCACTCACTCGCCGAACACAAGCCCGTGCGAGAAAAGTATCGGTGTAGCCAGAAGTGAACGGCCAAGCATGCCGTGGCGTGCCGATATGATGTGATTTGATGCCTACCCCAGTACATCCCCGTTCCACTCGTGTATCGACATTCCACAGGTACTCCGCCAACGCTCAACGTTTCGAAATACTAGCCCCATTTGCGTCACGTCAGGACCAATCAGCTCCAATGAGTGCACATGCAGGACCGGGGACGGCTCGCCTGCACGTATGCTTTGACCAGCATCCAGGCTTGCGGCTGGGAGTCCCCGGCCCAAACACATTGCGAAGTGGTAAGCGCATCGGAGACGGCAGCAGGCGCATGCAATATACTACTGCAGGAGTATTTATTTCCTACAGCATGCCCGAGTGGAAAGCCGTATGTTGTACGGCAGCTTCAGTCTCAGTATGAACGTGCCAATTGCTTGTCAAATACTCTTCTCTGTTTTCGCTCTATTGATCGCGCTCCACAAGCTCTACTCGGCTCATGAGCGCCAGCGGCGTTGCCTAATTGCCGGCTGTGGGGCAACGGCGATCTTGTTGGTGGCACTTGTTATGGTGGGGCTTGTTAAAACATTCACCGCCAAACCCGAAGACAGTGTCCGAGACGCCACCACCTCGGCGCTTCTCTGCATCGTTGTAGGTAGTTAGCAATGGCTTCATGTTCAAAAACGCTCATCTGCCACTGCTGAGCGCATTACTAACGTTGGCCAGGTCGAAACATTCCATAGGATAGCAAGACTGCCACATAGGAAATTCCTTTTCTCGCTCCTCTGGTACACGCGGTTTTGTGCGGTAGTGAGGCTCGCGCTATCTGTCTCTACGTATGTCCTCCCCTGCTCCATAAGAACCGTGTCAGCTGAATCTTTAAATCCTCGTTTGCAGGATCATCGGACCTAGGTTAGCCATTCTGAACTGCTTCTTGCTGGTCATCTTCCTCGACGCATTTATTTCCACCGCGGTACTCGCTTACTGCTGGTACCGCAGTCGCGACGAAAACAGCCCGCTACGGATCCTTTCTGCTGCTTCCCTTGTCCAGACCTGCGGCTATAGCGTTCTAATGGCGGCCCTGTCATCATCTTCGGGAGGGAAGTGGCTGTGGTGGATACTCTGGGTGAGCCTCCAACGTCTTTCGCAGCCGACGATACTGGTGCCCGTTCAGAGTTGCCTACCTTGGACATTCACAATCCAATTTATAACGATACTTCATGGACTTCACAGCCACCGTGCACCGCGAGTCAGTGGGCTGCTTCCCCTGGGACTCCAACGAGGCTCTGGAAGTGGTGCGGAGGACTACGTCATCAGCAAAAGTCCATTGGAGAGTGACGGGACGATACTACAATGCGGTCAGGCGGCGGAGTCGCTCGTTTCGGTGGGCGAAATCAAGGCCGAGCCACCAGCCCCATGCTTGACCACGGTAAGAATGAGTACAGGACATATGCTGAGCAACATGACACTAACGAAGCATACAGAATAACGGAACCGATACGACCGTAGATATAGAGGCAGGCCATGCCGTTCCATCGCGATGCGAACTTCCCGCCGAGCAGAAGGGCTTTGGGTGCTTGCACAATGACAGTGGAACGAAGACTGGCTCTTTGGAGCCCCTGGCCTCCTATTCTCTGGAGGAGGAGACCCTTGAGTACGCTCGGGCTGATGGGAAGATTTCTCAGGTACGTCAGGTATGGCAAGGAGGTTGCTTGAGTGAACAAACCCGGTCCAGGGTATCTTGAAATGTTCTCAGAAAGGAACGGTATTGATGGGGACAAGGATGCTTAGACGCCTCCCGTTCGCCACGGCTGTCATGCATACTTTCAATCAGCGACTATGCTCACTAGCTTTCTAGCGGTATCTTAATTCAGGTATTGAGTTACAAGCGGTCGTTGAGGGAAAATGGCGAAAGCGGGAGCCAGCCATGAACACACGCCGAGAATAGCCCCCTAGCACATCTCAGCCACGTGGAAACTCCAGATGAAGCCGCTTCCAACTATACGACCAAAAAAGCCTGCTCAGGACTGTAGTACCCTTGAAGCGCTTCCGATAATCTCTAAAGTGGATCAACCCCACCCGACCTTTAGATACGTGGATGTGTATCATCAGGCTCGTACTGCTCCGACGTCAGAGCCACGGATACCCCAAAAGCCATCTTGAGTCTCACCTTGTAGTTTTCTGTCCTGTTCATGCATCTAAATATGACCCGCAGCTTCCAGATGGAGCTTGTCGCATGTACGTCGCTTCGCCGATGAAGTCTCGAAAAGGGACCGTATCCGTGTGCCGTTTCCTCGCAGTCGTATCGTTGTATCCTATCAGCTTCCACGCAGTGCAGCATGATGCGCTAGAGCTGTATAGCGAACTGGCTGCTCGTGTCGTTCGGCTCAGGTCTCACTAATTTTTTATGATCAGCGCTGGTTATCCAGAACCTTACTCGAGCGCGACTTACACTCCCCTCGACAAGAAACCATTCGAAGATGTCATGCCGGTCTCCTTGCTAGATTAGATGGTATCAATAAGCGCCTCCGGTGGGCAAAATTCGAAGATTTAGCAGGTTTCTTCTCGCCTGACTTCGCAGTGGTGCAGTCTAGGCCATATTCTTATCGTGGGCGCCTCGGTGGTCGAACACTCCCGAGAAATGCGCGTTTGCTTCCGTCTTTGCCGCGTTGATGGCCGGTATGCTTCCATCATCGTACAGGTGGTGACGGTCGGCGCTTGCGTCGTTTGCTTTTACCCATGAGTGTGGGTCGTGCAGAGAAGGATGAACGTGCGAGCAAAAAGCAAGACAAAAGGCCATAATCCCTGGGCCTCCCAATGGACAGGAATCGGCTACCTTCCCATCGAGCGCTTCCCCTGAGTAATCTAGACTTGGCCTTTTTTTTCTCGACCATCTCCCTGTTGTTGATCAGCCCCATCTTGATGTGCTGACGTGTATAATTAGCCTAGGCTCACAAAGGGAGAGGGGTTGGTGCAAGTGGAAGAGTCTGGTCCGCTTTGATCGCAAGGGAATGGCGGCGATAGGGTAGAAGAAACTCAAATAGAGCCCGGGTGATTTTGAATTCTACGGAGTTTGGACTTCCACAAAGAACTATTTGCGGTTCACACCTGCTTTCAATGGGGCTGCTATACGTTGGCAAAGTTACAGAATACCGCTAAAGGCACTTCCGGGATGCTGCCCGGAGCCAGCGCCGTGCCGCTCTCCGTAATTGCTTGATGATCCTGCACAGGGTGGGCCCACACGGATGCATACAGCTGGCGGCCAAGCATCTAAGCATGTGAAACTGTGCGTATATCCGACTGGACGGAAGCCCGCCAGTACGTCTGGCAGGCCTTTAAGCTTGGGATGCGCTGGTTGACCTTCGTGTCAAACTGCTTAGTGGAGCCAATTGAAGCCATTCAGGCCGCAAGGGTCGAACTGGCAACGTCATATCACGTACTAGTCTCCGCTTGTAGCTTACGATCGTCACCTGCAAGACACACTGGAGGGAGCCAATAATGACTCATATCGGAAAGTTGGACTTGGTGGTAGGGCCCAGAGGATCTACAGTCCAATACCTCTTCGTAGTCTGATGAGTTGTGCGTGGCGTGTTTAACTATGCTCAATTTTTCCCAGCGCTCAATGACCAGAAACCATACGCTTCTCTTGTCAAGCGAAAAAGCCATTGGAACCTAGTGGACAACGCTGGCCACCTTGAAATATACAGCAAGGTATTGCAGTGTGCACTATACACGAGGAAGACGGGATCAAGTAAATAATAGATGTGGTAATAAGTAGCAGTCTTTCAATACAACATGAGTACGTAGATACGCCGTAGCAATTTCATCGGATCTCCAGTCCCAATGCGTGCCCACCGCTATGCCTCCTCACTCTGGATTCTCCTGGCCGCAGTTAACGCCTGGTCATTCATTCTACCACCAGAGATTTCATCTTCGCTACGCAATCGAGTCCAAACAGCTCCTTCCTCATGATTTACACACCACTTCAGAATTCTCATTACCATGCGTAAGCCCAAACCCTCCGGAAATCGAGTCAACGCATACCACCGTCAAGCCACCCTTTTTCCCCGCCTCGACCGAGCGCAGTTGACCCGACAGCCGTCACCGCGCTTAGACGTCCGCAAACCACTTGTGAGACAATGCCTCATGTGCGGAGAGCCTTTTTCTCGGATCAAGGTTCGTCAAGCCCCCGATGAGATTCTTGAAATCGGAATCGACGCCCTTCCACAGAGAGAAAGGCATTCGGGGGTTGTCCTTATTGAAGCCTTGTCGAAGAATTTGGAGAACTTCGCACCACGGGCTGGTATCAAGATACTCCAAGAGTCCGTTCAGGCCGTCTTCATCTCCAAAATAGGATATTTGGCGCTCGAGTACAACAGCCAGGGCTTCTTCGCCTTCCGCCAGCTCCTCTTCGCGAACTGCGAAGATGACTAGAACGGCGTAGATACACTATGACAAATAAGTAGACGATGGCGGAACGGAGCACATTTGCGACTCCAGGACTTACCACAATGCCGAAGGAGAAGATATTCGATGGCTTGCTCAACGGCGCTTCCATATGTGCTTCTGGGCTACGCCATATCATGTTACCTGCTTGTAGGCCAACGATAGTAGACTCAGGGGGCACATGTGCAGCGTCTTCGATATCAGCAAGCTGAACCTCGTCGATCGCCATGCCGTGACTTCCTTCCCTCCGGTTAACCAGAATGTTGTTTGCTTTGACGTCTACGACACATCAGTACATACCGAGACACGGCTCAAGATGTTTCATTCACCGGTGTGCACAATGTCTTGACTGTGCAATGCATTCAGCCCACGCAGCACATCCTTGAGGATTCTTTTGGTGGTGGTGAGCGGCAGACCCTCTCTGGCGAGACTGAGCAAATCGTCGCTGAGGTACGGATATATAAACATCGGTTGCTCCGTAACCATGTCCTCAAAAAGACGGATATTCGAACATTCACGTAGGCCGTCCCAGATCTCTTGCGAGTACTTGAGGTTGGACTCGGGATATCCTTCAGAATGTATCTTTGGTTGCCCGCACTGAGTAGGTGTGAGTCAGCCAGTCGTGAAAGATAAGTCAGGCAACTTTGCACGGATCTACCTAGCAAGAAAAACGCGACGTGGCGGGGATTTTCTATCTTGGAGAACGCGTTGAACCGCATACCGCTGACCGGAGACGCCGACAAATTCAGTCGGCACGGATGGTGTCTTGATCGTCAAACGCTGGGCCTGCTTCGCCGCGAATGGCAGCATCTTATTGGTTCGGCAAAAGGCGCTTGATGGTAGCAGAGTTTGCGAGTGGTGAGGTCCTGCTGGAAAAGATGGTTGTAGAGCTTGAGAGGCTTGGAGCGATGCCGAATACGCAACGTCGCCTACTTGCGCGTGGCTCTGTCGGACCGACAATAGGCCGATCGTTTACCTACATCTAGGTAGCCCCTCATAAATGTGCGGCTCTACTCTGGGTTCCCGTCAATTTCGTGCAGCTATCAGATTTTAGACCCAATCTCCATTAGCGCTGCCACGTAGTATTTTGTAAGGAACTCGATTTTTCGAGCCTAAGCTTGTAAAGCGTGCTGAGAGCATCCCACATCTCTGCTTTAAATAGTGCATTCGCCTAGTTTTAATAAACCATCAATTCGCAGATATAGCTTCTTCTTTTCGTACATCATTACCAAGTAAACCAGCCAAAGAAATGTCGGCAAGATACGTGTCAAGCCAAGTAATCAAGACCATCCGTAGTGGTTCAAAGTCCGTTGGGGTGGCAACGGTCACGGAAACGACTTCTTGGCAAAGACCTGTAGGACTCATTTCACCAGCTATAGAGTCCGATTTCACCAAGGTTGTCGAGCACACATAAATACACTGCACTCTGAAACAACAAAAGTTGCTCTGAAGTACTTCTCAACAACATTTGTCACTTGCTCCAGACGCTAACTGCTAGAATAAGGGAGTCCGCGCACCAAAGTGACAAAGATCAACGCATTCATTACACAGCCTACGAATTAGACAAAGAAGGAAATGTTCTTGCGACGCGACACTTTGTCCAGAAGAAGTAGAGTAAGATCTTATTTAATTTAGACATTCCAAGGGTAGATGGAGGAAGTGACATTAGTCTGAAAAGGGCTGGGTGTGCAAGGACGAAGGTGCCACGCAGATAGCAATTCTTAGTCTCAAACCCTTCGAGGAATAATCTACTTGGTTAACGTAGGGCGGCTATTTGGTCTGCGAAAAGTTGGGATAAGTCTTCCTCCGTCGTGCTACCGCACCAATCAGTAACCCGTGCGGCGCCGGTTGCCTTGCGTCCCTCGCTGCGGTGCCAGTCGGCGAGCTCTCCGTTATGGTGAGGACGCAGTGGGTAGTGAGATGGCGGACGGTATTGAGAGGTTTTCCAGCATCGAGTCCTGGCAAATCCGCCACCTCTTTCTGTTCGAAGGTGATGGCCTCCTCGTAGGGTGGAGAAGCGCCATCGACGAACAGATCCCACGCATATGCGCTGCAACCAACCCCTCTCCCGTACACCTCTGGTGTACTATGTTGTTCTGGAGACGCGTATCATATCGTGCATTGTGTCATTGTGGTCCAAGAAGACATCAATGGCGTAGTAGCAGTTGCCCGGGCGCCGCCGAGATCCGCGTCTGCATGAGCCTTGAGCCTGTAGGCATCAACAGATATGTCGGGGTCTTGGTGATTTCAAAGGTGAGATGAACGGGTCACGCTGTCTCGGCACAAATGTGTCCTAGTGTGAGTAATGGGTTTTGAGAACAAAGAAGCGGTTGGCCGAGGGAGAGACACTCGACGGGGATGACGAGGTGCATGTGCTTTAAGGGAGCGGCGGAGGATGTAAGGTTTGCTTTGTCGCATTTGGTGGAGGGAGGCGGCCAGGGCAAAGAGCTGCTGTTGACTCATATCGCTAGCGGGAATGATTGATAGGTGTCCTTGAACACCGCTTTCGGCCAGGGCCAGAGCCTGCTTCGGTTGCCATCAAGTATCCAGCACCGGCAGTGTGGTTTTATGATTAGTGTGACAGCAGGAGTGTCGGCACCACGAGCTAACGGAAATGCAGGATCATAACAAAACGGCATTCGACGTCAACACGGCAACGCGACGTCGCTCTCCGTATTTCTACATCCAGGCATCCATCAAGGCACCCCGCAAGCCATCTACGATCCATCGTCGCTTCGCGATAATATCTTATGCCTACTACGTCCTCTCACCTTCCGCTCGCGTTGTCGAAACCTCCGCTCCCGGAATGCCAGCAGCCGTGGCGGGGTTCCCGCGAATCCGCTGATGGGATTGCCGGCACCGCTGCGCGAGGTTCGTGCGAGATGCACCTGGGATTGATCTACACGGTCGATGGCCAGGCGTCGCGGTAGGCATTTGATCTGCTCGAGCATCTCAGAGTATCAGAATGCATGTGTTGGTGGCAGGTCAGCTTGCCAAGAATCACGATCCTTGGCATGGTGTAGCACCATTTGCGCCGGCCTTGTTGGCCAGAATATCAACCACGTGAGACGGAAACGTTCGACGAGCCACGAACAAAATGGGTATTGCGGCAGCGCGATGACTGAGATGGCGGTAATGGGCGCATTTGTTTCTGTTGGCCTGGTGAATACCCTCGTGACTGCCCTCTTCGTGATTGTTTCGTCATTGTGGTGCAGAAGTTGTTCAAGGCGGTGCGGTTTCAGATAGCAGCCATCTCGCCTATGCCAGTAACCAGCTCAATTGGTGTTGTGAAAATTGAGGGGAGGGCAACGAGGGGAGCAGTGAAGGCAATCCAGCGGAAAAGGCAACACAGGGAAAGTAGTGATTACAAAGAAAATAATACATTCATTACTAAGGTTGAAAGAGCACATTTTTGCAGCAGCCGTGGCGCTTTCCAATCCAGCACGACTCCTCTACATGGCGAAACCTTCGGATTTCAACGTAGTCCGGCATGAAGCAATTCCAAGCCCACGTACCAACCAAGCGCCTCGCTATCCCCATGTTCCACCAGCACCACTCCTTGCGCATCGCGTTATCCCCATATTCCACTGTGCATCGAGAACGCAGAGACGCTTAATGCAGCCATCTGGCTTCGCCGCCATACTGGCGTTGGAAAGGCTCGGCGCGAGAGGAAGACTGCATAATGCGTAGCGCCCGCGTACAGCCCGGCTTCGGGTGTACGTAGGCTCCTGGCAGTACGGTGGAGTAGTCTCTTCTGCTGCAATCATTCGTGCTCGCCGCGTAGCTGCTCTGCTGCCGTTGTGCTTGGGGTCTTGCCGCTGATGCTGCTTCGGCATCGGGGTGAGCCTCATGCGAAAGCTGCGTCGTCGCTTCTCTGCGTCGTCGGCTACTTTTGCGACGTCTGGACTCAAAGGTCCGATGGCCAAACGCTATGACTGGTGACTGCTGCTGAGCCTGCGCCGGTTTTTCTGTCAGGTTCTGCGGTCGTCCTCGTAGCCGCCATGTCACGCGGCCGTGGGGCCGTGTTTGACGCCCTTGTGGACGACCTCGCCGATGCCGGCACACCGCCTGCAAAGGTACGTGCTGTAGTGGGAGCACCAAGATCATTCTGGCGCGCACTGATGGTCCGCAAGCGGGTGCCATGGCTCTTGAGTTCCCAGAGCTACACCGCGTCCGGGCAGGCCGCCATTGTTGGTGAAGGCTGAACTACTGGTCTTCCTCGCTGGACTTCGAACAGCGATAGATTCAAACTAGTGTTTCGACAGGAGACCCAGATATCATTGTAGTATACGACGCGACAAGTGAGAGAGTGGGGATCGAGGCGGAGGTCGAGGGTGGAATTGCTGTCATCGACCTGCCATCGCAAGCAAATAATTGCCGCCCGCACGTTCCAGCTTACGCCTCCGCCACGGCCTTCTCGAACTCCCGTATCGCGCTAATGCAACAAAACCATATATCCAGGGTGTCTCATTGACGCCATCACTGCGCATATCGATTTGCGGAATGGATCCGTAAACGACCTGATCACCGTCTCCCCCTTCACCAGAACTGGCTTCAATCTCATGACAACTTGGATCCCTTGGCTGCTAAGCTTTGCGGGTCAATCGGCGGCGGCACAGGTGCAAATGGACGAGTAAGCTTAGCATAAGCCGGCTGTGCCGATGCAGCTTTCGTGAGTGGCTACGGTCTGATGCTTTACCGCATGAGGAAAGTGACCGAAGCATCAAAAGAACATCGTGCAGATCGCCCTCTTGCGTGTCCTCCCACTCTTCTTAGACAGAAGAGCTTTGGGAGGCAACTTTATAAGGTGAGTAAAATCTATTTGAGAGGGGTTGAAGCGGATAGTAAATATTGCAAAGGAGAAAAGAATTTGGTAGGATAACAGGTTACCTGTAGACAATAGCCCACTATAATGCTAGTCTCGGGCGAATACCGCGTGCTTGTGGATCTTCTCCAAAGGCATTACCAGCTGAGGCGAAGATGAAGCTTTACTCCTACCGCTACCCATCTTGGGCCTGGATCTCGTCGGTGCCTCTGTTACAATAATGCTCATGGGTCATACGTGGCTGTGCCGCCGGGATCAAGGGCGAAACTCCCCTTGATTGCAGTTACGGTAGATAATAGGCAAGCAGTATGCAGAACACCCAACTAACAGTAGGTTGAAAGAAAAGTCTTTTTTGAAAATACATAACTTCACAGACTAGGTCGCCCGTGATTGCCTTCCCATTCCTTCTACTTCAACTCCCCTGCTGCGTTTCTCCCAATCTCTTGTAGCCCAAATGCCTCCTCTATAGTATCGACCCGGTCGAGTTCCCTCATCGGACCGTTCCACTCCGGTATGTCCATCGTCCTGACCAAATCCGGTATCTCCATGACCAAACCCGGTATCGGTATCTCCATCGTACACACCAACTCCGGTGCGATTGGACCATGGTCGCTACGGCCTTTCCGCATATTGCAGCTTGGCTGCGGCGCCTTCGGTAGCGGGTGATCCACCTGGGCGTATCGTGGGAACGGCGGGCGCTCCGCGCGAAGATTGGCGAGATTCTGCTTGAGGAGGACCTTGCGGTTTGGGCGTTCTCTGATCTCCTTCAGCTTAGCTTCGCGGTCCTAGCCTGGTGAAGCACCGGGTGGTGGTTCTGCCGCTGCTGGCGATGGTGCTTGTGTGCCTCGGTCTTTGCTGGCGCAAGTCTCATATGCCGATGCGTCTGAGCTTGTTTGATCCCGGAAGAGTGAAAGTGCGGCGGAGACCTCATCCTGATATTGAGAGCTGGATGATGCATTCTGGACCGTTTTCGTAGGTTGTTTCCTTTCGCAAGTATTGGAAGTGTTGCCGTCTCGTTCGATATATTCGGTCTCGCTCTTGATCTAAATCTGCTTGGAATATCCTTGACTCGTGACTTTCTTGACGCGGTCCCAGAACGACTCCTTCAGTTGTTGGAACCATCTCTCATTGTATGGTTCCATAGTAGACTGAAAAGCCATTCCACTAACAAGTAGCCTGAGCCGTACGGCTTTGATCTCAGCATCAGCATACTTTTCAGGAATCTCCTCAAATAATGCCTTGCAAAGCTTGTCGTTGATTCCTCCATTCTCCAAGCCGTACTCTATGGTAGACGAAACAAATGTTCGGCCTGGTGATCTAGCACTCGTTGGGATGGTTGCTGGCATTTCTGCATTCGTGTTCTCCGCTTCGTTGGATCTAGCATTATGTGTATTAATCTGCTCGTCGGTTGGCGAACGGAGCTCTTTAGCCGCTTTTTCCTGCGGAAAAGCGCCCTGCCGCGATTCTAATCTACTCCGTTTCGCGTCGAGATGCTTTGGTGTAAGCATAGCATCCAGCGTACGTTCCCGGTCTGTATTATTCGCTCGGCGTTTTAGTGTGGAGAATTGGAGGCGATTCTTTTCGGAAATAAGGTCCGTTAAAACTTCACAAATTCTATAAGACATTAGTATCTTAGATATCTCCCATGCAAAACATCATGAGTGACTGACTCTGAGGAATTTGTGATATACTTGAATTTTTCATTCTCATCAGACCAAAACTTTTGACCGTACTCTTCCAGGAAATGATTCGCCATGTTTGCTATCTTTGATTAATCAGTGATCTAGTCTCCGTGAAAGCCGTCGGCGGTTCGATACTATTGTGTGAAGGTCTTGAGGTCCGCGGAGAATGTCTTGAGATTTGGGTCTCGATCCGGAATGCCCAACTACTCACACAACCCCCCCACGGCCTTGGACATAGGGGAATCATTTGCACACTGAGTATCATGAGCCATTGAAGTTTTAAAAGAAAAAAAGGGATAGTAAATGCTCTTCTGACGATTGTGTTGGCGTCTCGGTTCGCGTACCAACCAAAGCGAATCAACAAGCTCGACCCGCGTCATATATATCTACGCGTTGCTAACCACGTCTGTATTATAGCCTATCACTATCTCCGACCATCGGCTCAACCCCCGGCTATCTCGCGGCTCCACCCATCCTCACATGCTTAGGAGACGTACTCATTTCCTTAGTCGCGCCATTTTTTCCTTCGGGGATGGGATCGGCGTTCCAAATTCCCGGGAGCTCTAGATGGCTCTACACTAACTACTACTAGCGGTGATTGGTCTATCGGCCTCTAATTTCCAAGAGCTCGCTCCAAATGATACAACATGGCCCCACAGAGGCTTTCATTTCCTTCACCTAAGCCAACGGCACCACTTCTTACCTATTCGCCAGACCCTAGTGCTTAGGGCTCCCAGTCAATTCGAGAATTGACCAATTTCAAACAATTTCGCAATTCAAACCGTGAAGTTGTTCTACCTATTCAATTTAGGGGCCAAATTACCAAACCAATTTCACCCCCCAGCGCAGCTAATTCATTTAATTAATCTAGCCTTAAAACACGCCCCTAGAACGATAGGCGGCCTTATTAGGCGACGGATATTTTATTTCCGGCGCTAAAGTACGTCGAACTGCTTATTTTTGCAGCTAGAACGGTCGATATATAAATATCGTAAGGTAATATACATGGTGTTAAGCCGAATTACGTTCTTCCGGCCGAAACTAAGCCTATTATAATAGCCTCTAGCCGTATACGGTTAGCTCCCGCATAGACTAAGCGGGCCGCGCGGCAGTAGCGATAGTAGTAAGCTTAACACCACGCTAAGAATCGTGACACGGGCGGGCGGCGGCGGCGGTAGTAGCAGCAGAAGCAGTAGGAGTAGTAGGGGGTTTAATACCATAGCGGTGACGGCGGTAGTAGTAGTAGAAGTAGTAGAAGATTCACCACCACGACGGCGGCGAGGGTCTAAAACTCAACACCATGCTAAGAATCGTGACTCAATTACCTAGGTAAATTACAAGTAGTTTAGTTCAAGCGGACCCTCAGCCTTGGCAAGTCAATTCGGCATTATAATATAGGTAATCTAGTACTTTGGAAGGCTTGAATTGGCAAGCCGGTTTGACTGGGAGCCCTGCTAGTGCTTACGTTGCTATCTCGCGTGTCCTCTTGGATAAACTACTGTGAAGCCTTCGAACGTAGCTCCTGTAACGGCGCTGCGGCATACGCAATTAGGTTGGGATAGTGTGCAGGCCTTGTACTGGGGAAAATTAAATGACGCATTCATTTTAATACAGCATGCAACCCTTGGTATCGAAGCCACTCACCGGCAGCAGGCTTAGCCAATGCACGCTCATAATGACACGGGCCCCTATTGTGCGATAGGATACTCGAAGGGAGAGCGGACCCCAGCCTTGTCCCCGCAGCGGCCCCCTCTCAAGGCACGGCGACTGACATGGCAGCACCCTGGCACTACCCACGCTTCGCCCGACCCACATCCCCGTCGGGGAAGCACCCGTATGGCTGGCATACCTGCAGTGTTTTCGAAGTGCGGCAAATTGGTCCCGCCCGATCCTGCTGCATACACACGTATACTATCTACGTTAATCGATGCTGCCTCGAATCACTGTCCCGGCTGCATGATGCTCCGGTAGTGCGGTGAAGCCTATTGTAGGAAGGTGCAGGAACAAACTTCAGCGGTATAAGCATCCCCACCGAACCCTCCATCCGATTCGTGCTCCTCAAATTGTTTCCATTTCTCTTGCCCGCTCTACCACAATCAGCACCGTTAAGTACTCCTCACTATCTCTTTCCGCCGTCGTCTGCACGCTGTCTTACCCGTATAGAGGCTCCATCGATCGTGTCTCATATCCTCTAGCAGAATATCTATCGGTACGTGCTTCCTCACTAGTTACTCCACGGGAAGCCCTCTTAACGCCTCATAGCTGCGGTCCCAAGGGAATCGAGGCTAGAAAACAGAAACACTAAGATGAGCGACCTCTTTCGTATTAGTCGAAACAAGTAGGAAGATAAGTGACGCAAGCCACTGTGTTAGAGACATTGCCACTGACCTAGAGCGCACAGACTTAAGATCCCTCGACGTGATGGGTGTGGGAAAACGCCGTGACCGGATCGCGTACTCAAAGCCGTTGACCGTGGATCAGTTTCTCTAGTGTATGAGACAGCAACGTATAGAATTTCGATGCGCTGTCCTGCATGTCAAGTGGGGAGATATATTAATCGCATCGCCGTGCTCGATGGCGTTGCAAGGAGTAGTTATGGATGATCTGAAGCGGTCCTACACTTTCTAAGGTAGGCGTTCATGGCCCTTGAAAACATCGTAGATACTCATCGCTACAACGCAGGCCGCCTTAACAGCTCAGCCGAATCAGACTCCGATGCTGACGCTCCTACACGCCGAGAGAGTAGATAGAAGGCAAAGCACCCGCAAAATGAAACGATCGTAAAGTCCATCGAAACCGATGAAAGGCCCACCCTCAAGTCAGCTCATCCGACAAAGCAGACGACCTCTACGAAGACGATGCGTCACCCCCGTAAAGATAAGCTAAAGTACAAAAAGCTGCAGTCATGCAGCAAGCGTCCCATCGGTAGTAGAGGGGGCGGTGAGGAACCCTTTTTTTTTTCGAAAAGGAATATGTCTGAGCCCCCCAAACTACCGGCCAAACAAGGCAACCCTCGGAGACGGGTTTGACGTGTGGGCAGGGGCGGTGCCGGAGGCGAAGGCGGAGGTCATGGGCGAGGTGAAGATGAGAGGAGTCTGTTGGAATCAGTGCTACTGGCTGGAATCAAGTTGGGCCTGAGTGGACGACATAGCAGCGGCGGCGGACCAGCTCGATGGAGTAGATAGTTGAGGAGAAATTAAGGCCGTTGCTGAAAGAACGCTGCCCCTGGGCACGCGTGACACGAGTGAGGGAGCTGACGGTGTGCTCAGAAGCCCTGACTATGCTTAAGTGACCGGGTTTGTCCGAAAGCACGCACGTATTGTAGCATCTAATGCGATCATTTGTCCGACCAGTGCATAATATTCACAACGGAGCCGTCCGGAGGGTTGGGGACATTCCGAGCTTCCGTGACTACCATCACCCACCCATATATACCACTCTGCAATGCCCGCCCGGCTGTGGCCCTACCGGCCGTGAGCTGCCCATTCCCAGTAACACGTCTTAAAAGGTTGCCTTCGCCATCCCGCATACCCGGCTTTCCTTCCTCTTCGTGCCTGGGACGTCTACGCGCGCATCGCCCCTACTCGCCTACTCCATCCTCGCCGTCGACGCCGCTGACGGCTATCTCGTGCAGCCCTGCCTCGATACGTACCCGCGCCCTCGTCTCCAGCAACGATACGTTGTTGACCGGTCCTAAGAATAACAACTACTTTTTCGTGCCGCCTCGGCCAACAGGCACGCCACGCACATGGCTCTCTACTATCCGCTTGGCGCTGCACCACGGTTGTCGCTAGTCTGGCAAAGTCACCATTGCAGATGACCAGCAAGCAGTTTGAACAAGAGAAGACAGCATGTGGGGGAAGGCAGAATCCGCTGCCATGGACACTTTGATGGTCACTTTCGGGCCCAGCACGACGTCCTGTCACCGCACAGGACACCGTGTCTTCCTCGAAGGGAGCTGGTGATGGTTGAAATGGCAGGGCCAATGCATCAAAGCCGAGGAGGGGACAAGGAGCTTGAACCAGCCCCGCGACTCGGAGGAGAAGGCAGTAGATACTTCAAATAGCCGGGGCGAAGGACAAACGGATATCTCAAATTGCTGAACACTTGCACGCGAGGAATTAAGCCCTAAATCAAATCCTTAAAGAAGCGATGAACGAAAAAACACGGACGGTACGCCCCTAAGAATGGCGAACCAATAGCCGGCCAACTGGTTAAGCAAGACGGTCCCTTGCAACATCCAGAACGGGTTCATAGAAGGCCAAAGTCTGAGATGATTCAGAAGGGCCGGCATTCTGCGTGTCCTCTTTAGTGGCGGTCCCTTGCTGTTGGCTCTCCTTATGACGAGTTGCTTCTCCAGTCAGTCTCCAGCCAACGAGAAAACGGAAGAACAATGGTAGCTTACATTTGACCATGTTGTACATGGCGGGGCCTATTCTCCAGTCGAGAACGTCAAGGCTAATTAGTGCCGTGACGTCTGCCTGAGTCCGGAGATTTTCATTGACCACATCCAGGACTTTTCTGGGACGTGTTTAGACAGTGGGTAGGGGTTGCAAGAACGACACAACAATCGCTCCGCTTTCTCCATGCTACTAGGGTACTTTATGATGTCGTGGAGTGGGAGTGCGGCCCCATTAGTAACGTAGCGAGTGCCTATGAGTCTACGAAAGCGATCACCGGCTCTTCTGAAGCGAGTCCAACGAGAACGAATGGCCTTGGCCCAAAACGCGAGCTTCAAGCATAGCAATCGGATTGATTTACGCAGACATGGCCTATGATGCACCCCTCCTCGTCCATCTACGCGAACCCCCTATTTCTGTAGAGCTCCAATTAAGGGACAGGCCATGCCGTGGACTCCACAAGCCGCTTTGGATTTATCCCGCCACCACCCCGCCAGTCTCAATCACACCCAGTTTCTCGGCAGCTGACACGGACCAAGAGCGATCCCATCAAGAGCAGATAACGCGCATATAGTGTCAGTAGCACTGTGCATCTCACGCATAGCGCATTCCTGTTCCCCTCTTCTGACCGCCACACCCTACCGCAAAACATGGCCCTGGGGTGCGGCGCGGCCACTACGGATGACAGTCCCGGGGCGTCCACGATGCATAGTTCAGTCGTGACTGCCGCGGTGAGTGACGCGACTTCTTCCGGCTTTGCCTGAATTGGCTGTCTTGGTACGCCCGAAAGCTATCATCTACGGGTACGGGATTCGCAAACCAGTATGCGCCGGTGGCGAGGGCGGGAGAAGCGGGGAAATTGGCACATGGATGATGCAATATTGGCCCCGCGTGAGCGGTAAGTCGCATCCCCCGGGCTGGCGGAAGCTCCTGCGAGGCCACGTCGAGGCGCCACTCACCACCGTTTCCTGCCACCGAGACTGCGCTCGTCATCTCCGTTTTGCACGAATTCGTCCCTTTCCCCCCAAGCTCAAAAGTTCAAAATTCAGTTTCATTGAACCAAACACGGAATCATTTGTTCCCCCTTGGACGAAAAGCTCGACACAACGATGTGTTGGTGGGAGCATCCAGCTCCGGTGTACTTTTTGAAGTGCAAGCACACGGTCAACATGCCAGAATCGTCCACTTGCCGCATGTGCCAAGAGGCCGCAAGCCGGTCCCCGCCATAATGGTGCGATCCGATCCAGAATTCGTCCAAGGGCTCGAGCACAAATCGCCGCGATCTCCGTCCCGACTGCCGCAACAAAGGCCTGGACCCCAAGAACGACAATGGTGATGCTGGAGCTGGCGGTACGGCCTCGAACCACGTGTTCTACGGTCACCAGCAACAGCAACTACAGACGGCGCATGAGTGAGCGAGGGAGACACAGATTGCGCAACTGGACGATGGATAGGATTTCTCGACGACTTCGAACAAAAGATAAAGTGATAAGCAGGAACGGGAATACATTCCCCGAACTCCACCAAACGATGCTATGCGGGCTTCCGCCTTGGCTTCTTGAAAACAGACGTATCGGGTGTTGCGCTCCCAACGTCTGCAACGCTTGATCCGTCATCTCGGCCAGCGACTGACGCCGAACTCTCCGACAGCGAAAGGTGGCGACCTTCCAGCTCTTGCGATAGGCCAGTAGAGAAGTGCAGCTAAAATCATCAATTTGGTGGCGATAGTACTTCGTAGCCTTTCCGTCGATGACAGGATAGTGGCCGTAGATTTGGGCCACGGCGATAGGGGACAGCTTATCTACAGCAGCTGCTGCATCAAATATTTGATGTACTCGTGCTCAGGCTTTGTCGCTATTCACCTCGGTCTTAGGGATGCGTTGCGTTGCAAAGAGAAGCCTCGGCGCATCTGGATAGACCAGAACAGCGTCAAAGAGAGTAACATCCTTGGGTCATGCCTCGAATGAGACATTATAGCACTCCAAGTCCTCAATCTCAAACCGTGTGGATGCGGTATCGTATGGCCAACTTGCCGTCCCAGGCCACTCCCAATTCTGTCAACGCCACAACAAATTCCCCCCACCACACCTGCGACCTATGCATTCCACGGCACCCCACCGGCCCACCTCACCTCTCCCCTCAGGCCCATCGGCCTGATATAATACCCCGGTGGAAACTCAGTTGCCGTCTTAGCAGCACTCGTCCCGCCCCCAACCGCCTCGCCCTCGCACCGAACCCGCCACCTCCACGCACCGTCCAACCCCCGCCCACCATCGTAATCGTCATCCCCCACCCACCCGCGCACCGTCAGCGGAAACTCAACGCCCCGCTCCCCAAGCATCGCGAGCAGCCTGTCGACGCGGCGGATCGTCGCCGCGCGGACATCGACGTCTCGCGCAAGCCTCCCGCTCGACTCGGCGGCGGCGTCCGCTTCGTCGTCGTCGTCGTCATCGTTGTCGTCCAGCAGCAGCCCGGGATGGTGCCACAGCGCGCACTCGATCCCGACGGCGCCGAGGAAGCGGGCGTCGGCGTCGGTGCCGCCGCGGAAGGCGAGCTTCTGGCGGAGCTGCCAGGCGGTGCTCCCGGCGTGGGCGGCGGTGGCGTCGTCGAGGAGGGCGTGGAGGCGAGGGAGGAGGCGGGGGTGGTAGGGGTGGTTGGTGGTAGGGGTGGTTGGTGGTGGTGGGTGTGGATGTACTGGGCGTGAGGGCGGTGAGGAGAGCGTGGAGGCGGCGGGGTGGCAGGGGGCTGGGGCTGGGGGTGCTGGAAGAGGAAGGGGAAGAGGCAGCCCGTTGCGGATGAGGGTCGTCGCGGGGCATCGTCGGAGATGCTTCTCCTTCTCCTCCGTCCGCTGCTTCGGTTATGGTGTTATTTGGCTGCGTCGGCGTCGAGACGATCTGGGCCGTCTGGCTGCTGCTGCTGTTCCTTGGCCTTGACTCATGTGGCTCTACTTGGTTTTCTTTCTAGTTGGCTTTTGTCTGCTTGCTGATTTAGGTGTGCTTGATCTTTGCCCTAAGGTAGCCGCTGTTCGGTTTCCGCTTCTATTGTATGCTTTCGACCTGGAACTGAATGCGTGTGCTCTAGTTCTTCTTCGTCGTTGTTATTGCGAGTTCTGCCCTCTTTATAATACGGAGCAAGAGATCAAACGGCGTGGGGATTTTTCGAACGGAAAGTCTCAGACAAGCCCGACTCGGCGAGTGGATAAGACAAAGATGAACCGCACATTTCATCCGGGAAAGACAGTCTTGTAGACTAAGCCCAGACACTCCTCGTTGGATCTCTCCTTCCAGACACCACATAGTCGCTGTCATAGCGTGACGTAAATGCTCGAACGGCTTCTCGGTGTGCTCCAGCAGATGCTCGACCTCGAGGTTCAGGCTGCGCTGCAACCCTCACGCTTCCGCCCACAGGACCGACGTCCCCCGGGCCTCCTCCCGGACATCTTCGTAGGCGCGCTGTAGCGAGGAAGCCCGCCAAACTTACAAAGAGGAGAAGGGCAACCACAAACTGTCTGGGTTGTACATCCGTAGCTCTGTAAATTGATCCTCGCGGTCCCACATTTGGGGGTCAAACTGACTGAGAAAGGAGAAGATTTTGGCCACGTAGCTAAGATACTTCTAGGCGTGATTGCTACTGCATGCCAACTTATATGTCTTAAATGGCTCGAGCCGCGCCACGAACTTGTTCACCGCCAGCTCGCTTCCGTTCCGCGTGAGTAAGTGGAGGACGGTGCCCGGCACTTGCGGCTTGGAGAATTACGGCGGCGGCGCTGGTGTCCGCGGCTGCACCTCCACCGCTCAAGACATGCATATCTCAGTGGAATGACTGGCCTAGCAATGCCCGGGCATAATTCTACAAAGCGATCACGGCGGAAGACATGGAGGTCTTTGGCGATACGCGGATGCGCCTTTCCGCTTATGCCCCCTGATGATATGCCTAGGCAAAACGCCTCCCGCACGGTCCGGCCATAGACCAGAGCTCTCATGCTTCTTTTCTCTGTCTTTCTCCCGGCCTCCACGACTCTATACGGGCCATTAGCAGGAAGAAGCCTCGCCACTAATCTACACGATTAAGTTCAGCTCGCCAAACCTTCTCTTCCGTACACTTGATACTTACAATCCCAAGTTTTACAACTTCTCCATGATACCCCCTCCGAGTTCTTCGCCGTTCGCCCTACCGCGGTTCCACACTCCCTTATGTCCAGGCATTACCGTGGACAACAAGCTGTGCCGCCAGACCATCAGCTTCTCGCGTTGGAATGCAGGCGTACGCTACTGCCCCTCCCACAAACATCAGGATCCAAACCTCGGGGATAAGGCACACTTGGTAGTTGATGGCGATGTCCAAGAAGCGGGTCAGACTGGCCAAGATGGCCGTCACGCGCCAGCCTCCGCTATCCACGTCTATCACCATCATCATTTCGTGCATCATCACGTCAAGCAGCACCAAGCTTCTTCACCTTCCACGCTCCGCTTTCGCCACGCACAGCACGGTTCCGACGGCGAATCGGGCTGGCATGCAGGCGACTCCCAAACGGTTTCTGGTGCTGACATATGGCCGAAAGCGAAGCCTGACGGAACGCCTTCGCCTCCCGTGGCCACATCTGCTGCGGCTTCTGCGCCACCAAACCCCGATGGAACAAGGAAAGGGCAGGCTTCCTTCCCAGAGACAGACATTTCTCAGACGATGGCGCAAACAACAACCCCTTCTTGGACATGGCATCCGGCGCCTCAACCAACAACAACCAGGGGTGGAGAAGCGCAGTCTGCGGCGGGCCCGCCATTACAAGCACCGCAGAGACTTGTTCGAGCCCGCGAGAAGCCCGTTCGCATAGGTCGAGAACCCTCCCAGGAGCCGGTCCACGCAGGCCGAGAACCCGCCCACGCACTCCAGCTGGCACGAGCATCTTCCCCACCACATTCAGAGCGCCTGGAAGTCCCTGGACCATCGCCGCATCACCCCACCACCCCGACAGCGTCATCAGCAGCGTTGTCCGCGACCATCTCCCTCCCCAGAAGAAGCCCTTCCCCGCCACCACCAACTTGTTTATCAGCCACTCTACTACTACTACCATCACCACCCCCATCGTCCAGTTTATCCGGCATTCTACTACTACTACTACCATCACCAACACCCCCACCCACCGACCGGGAGCCGGGGAACTAATCAGCATCGACCCACCGCCGCGGTGCTGATGGTGAGGGAGGAGGAAGACGCCGACACCGACTCCTCCTCCTCCTCCAAAGACACCAACAACACCAACGCTCTCAGCCACCACTCTTCGACCCACATCACCCACGATAGCGGTAGTGGCGACGGCACGACACCGCCGCCGCCGCCGCCGCCACCCGCCACGACCGCGACCGCTCGACAACAACCGCCAGTCGTTGTCGTAGCGGCCGTCGCCGTCGTCGTAGCCATCATCGCCATCCCCATCTCACCGACGACGACGACGACGACGACATGCGAATCCGAGATGGTGCCGCAACCGCAACCGCAATCGCAACCGCAGACGCCGCCGTAGCTCCCTCATCGCCGCCGAGCGGGCTGTTCGCGGATCCAATGGATGACATCGGTGGTGGCGGCGGCGGCGGCGGCGGCGGCGGCGGCGGCAGCGTCGGGGGGCTGCCGATGGACGCGGTGATGGAGCGGGTGCTCGAGGGGAACCGGGAGGAGGAGGAATCGGCGTCGAGCATGCGTTGTCTCGTCGAGTCGTCGTCGTCGTCCGTCGGGGTCGATGGTCGGCGGCGGCGAAGGCCGCTCGACGGATCAGACGCGCGCTTTCTGCTGTTGCCGTCGGGCGAGAGGAGGAGGAGGGGGGAGCGCGAGGCCGAGGCGATGCGGCGGCGCCGAAAAAAGATGCGGGAGCGTTCGCGCCGCATGCGCCGGGATGGGGGTGCGGGTGGGGGCGAGGCCGAGCTGTGCGCGGCGAAGGAGGAGAGGATCATCTGGGAGCTTCGGAGGGCGGGTCGCCTGCTTAGGTCGGCCAGGAGCGCGGTCAAAGGCGCCAAGCGCATGCGGGCAAGGGAGAGGCGGATGCGTGAGAAAGCGAATCGGATGCTTGGAGAGGCCGAGGCGGCGTGTGAGGCGGCACGCGCGCGTGAGGAGGCGACAAAGCGGAAACACGAAGAGGCCAAGGCGACGTGTGAGAGGGCACGCACGCAAGCGGAGGCGATAATGCGTAAAGACGAATAGGTCGACGCCCGGCTAGAGGAGACAAGCAAGCTTAAAAACGAGTTCATCATCATGCACGAGTTGGAGCAGGAGAAACTTGGGCATGCGTGCCGCCTGGACGCTCAAGCGAAGCGTAATCATGAAGAGACCATAGTGACCAAGGAGGCGCTAGCCCGGAATGAGAATGCGCATAGGGAAGGAAATGTGCGCAAGGAGAAGGAGGCAAGGAGGGAGAAGGAGAGGAAGAAAGCGGCGCACGATTCAAGACAAAAGATGGACGAGGAGACCAACCGAAAACGCGAAGAAGTGGAGGCGAGGCTTCGGAACATACACAAGGAGGAAGAGAAGATGAAGCGTGAGAAGGAAGAGATACACGCGGCGCGCGTGACGTGGGCCGAGAATGAACAAAAGGCAAGGCTTGAGGTTGAGAAGATTGAGGAACTACGCAAACTCAGCGACGAGGAAAACGACAAGCTTGAGAAGATACGACACCTTGAAAGAAATGTCGAAGATAGCAAGGAGGAGATACGCAAGCTCATACAGGAAGAAAGCGCGAAGCGTGAGGACGTACGCAATCTGGAGCAGATACACAAGCAAACGCGGGCGAGGCTTGAGGACGTACAAAAGCATGAAGTTGACCTAAAACGTAAAGTCAAAGAAGTTGAAGAGCTAGCGACGCCTCGCCCGTCGTCTGAATTTCCCTATGATACTCCAAGCGTGGGACTTCATCCGCGTTCTCCTCGTATTGTTCCTGCTCCCCCTACTGATCCTTGGCCGCCCAGAATTTCCCCAAATGTTGCCAGTTCTGGAAGCGATGACAGTTTTTTTCAATATTAATACCTTCGAACCACGTAAAGAGGAGGGAGGAAAAAGAAGAGCATCAGAAGGATCTACTTATTCGGTCAAGGATGACGAGGTGAGCGGGAGAGCCCGCTGAAATGGCGCCGAAGCTGTTGGATGCCTTGGTTTGCTAACGGTCTTGGCCTTTTCGGTGATTAGCACCAAGTCTCGCCATCAGTCGGCGTGGCCGACTTGAGGCCCGGCCAGGATCTTAGGGATGGTGGTAGTATTCGGAGCTTGCAAGAGAGCATCATGTCTGATGAGCCGACATTGGCGCAAGTGCTGGAGATGAAGCGCCGGAAGAGTGTGGAGCTGGAGGAAGCCTTACTCTCCAGCGATAGCGAGGTTGCGGAGGTAGAGGGTTGGACACAGTGATGACGCCGACTCGTACTGCGAGGCACTGACCAGCGAGGGACCGGGAGGGCGCTGTACGGGCAAACCCCTCGCCAGCTTCAGATTTTGCTTCCATCACCGGAACTACAACCCCGACAGCGGTGAGGATCGGGTCGACAAAGAAGCTAGCCCGCACGTCCAACAGCGAAACGAGCAACCCGACCCTTCACACGATTCGACGTCCGATCCGAGGATGATTCCTGAACCGCACGCCATCAAGACACCACAGCCCGACGACAAACCCATCTCCGGCCAGGTACAGTCGGGAGCTGCCGGGCCGCGAATTGAAATGGGGCTGCTTGGGCGCAGTTTTCAGGACCTCCTTGCCTTTCTCGAAGAAGAGGTAAAACTCTCCCAAGGTGAATACATGTTCGATTTGTACGTGGAGTGGTTCAAATCGACCATCATGCAGAACTGGGATCAGGTAATTCCGTTCCGCCCGATAATAGAGGAGGATTTGGAACGTATCAAAGACCATTTGGCCAGCATCACGACGCCCAACAACCACAAGGTTGAGTGGATGGCCAAGGAGATGGCAAGACTTGAGGCGCAATGCTCTGAGATTGTAAGCAAGAAGAGGTTGACCTGGTACCCGTACGATAAGTATGACCCCGTGATTCTTGACACACATGCTGACGGATATATCTCCAATCAGGATGACGATAAGAAAGCCAAAAGTTGAGCCACACATAATCATTACGGAGAGCCGCCCGCGCTGGAGCTAGATGCCCAAGGAGGATAGCGTTTCTTTGTTAGTAGCGTGGCCGAGCACGGCGTCGCCGTACACTATGATGTCGAGCACCGTGTTATTACTACTAATGCGCAGTAGCTTGGTGCAAAGAGGTTGTTATGAAGGTATTTATTGCACGGAAGTTTCTTGCCGTTTCTTCATGCTACTCGGACTCCATAGCTCGCTATTGCGGGTTGGGAATCGCGTCCGTGATTATGCGGATGCATTATAGTACGTGGCCATGCGTCGGCTTCCCATGTCTTATAGCATACCTGTTGATAGCCTAGTCCCCCGAGAAGGGTATAAAGCATCCGCCAGACCCATTTACTCCTGCTTTCCTTGAGCCATTAATCCACATCACCCCCTTTCCGCACAACAACCTCCGTCAAGATGAGCCGTCGTTAGTGCCAGGCCATCACCACCTTAGGCATGTAGTGCCAAACTCTCGCAGCGGAAGACGCCATATTCGGCCACGTACACGCCCCGTAAGCTTTCGAGCAGCCGATCTTAGGTAATGATGCGCAAATGCCGCTATGTTCAACGCCAAAGTTAATGCACCAACGGTCTTTCTCTTTTTTTTCCCCGAGAAACAGGTCGAACCGTCGCCCGCAATAGCAGCAGTAGCAGCATGACGTCCCCCACGCCGCCCCACCAGTGCAGTGTTGAGCTGATGATGAAAACAGATGAATTGATACTCCTGTTGGAGGAGTGGCATGAGGAGCGATAGGGGATACCCGGAGTACTGCTTACGTACCCCTGCTCCTGCATGACTAAGCCATCTACCGCGATAACTCTTATGTAACATCATGCTTCGCGCGCGCGGACGGTGCGGGCGCACGACGTGGGCCGCAAACTGGTGCTGCCACGAGCCCCAGCCGCCACCAACTTCCTCTTACACCCGCCGCCGCCGCCGTAGTGTGGTGTCCTTCTCGCTCACCGCCCGCCCGCAGCAGCGCACCCTCCCGCTCCCGCGCCGGGCCTCGCTGGACGTGTTAGTCTGGTTCTCTGTCGAGCAGCTGGCGGGCGGGATAATGCGCCGCATTCCGGATCATAGAATGTCTGCGAGGGATATTCCGGTTGTGCTGAAGAGGTGGTGGAACGATGTCGTAGATAAGGCGGTAGTAGAGGAGGAGGACTACGGTTCGTACTCCACTACAGCTAAGGGAAGGGTGTATATGTCTGTCGATGAAATGGGGCTCTAATGTAAAAGACGGAAAAGAAAGAAGCGAGCGAGTTAGATATAAGGGCAGTTCGAAATTACATTTCACTTTTCGATTCTCGCCTACCCTCCCCGTGAGCTTTGAATGTAATTCACCCAGACACCGAAACCTCACCGCTCCCAAAGTGCCCCTCCCAAACCGCCACCAGCACCCACTCGACAGCCGTGCTCCTTCCATTCCACTATATGTCTGCCTCTGCACTCCGTAGTCGACAATTGTCCCCACCTTTTACAGGCTCTTTCCGCCATCACCCCCGCCCTTATTACTATCATCCTCCTCCTCCGGCGGCCACCGGCCGCTGGCCGCCGGCTGCCGGTTGTTTCAAAAATGGCTGTGGTGGATGTTAGCGAGACAAAGAGATAGGAAAGAAAGATTAGTAAACTACTAAAACATTCTATTTTTTAAAGATTATTTCTAAAATATTTATATTCTTAATAAAATTATACTCTCTATAAAATCTATTTAAATATTTATTCTTATAGTATAATATTAAATACATTCTAAAAAAAAATCTAATAGATAAACTAGATATTAAAATAGATAGACTATAAATTAGAGTATTTAGTAAAAAAAAAAAGAGCTAGTAAATTATATAGATATTAAATATGTAAGTAACTTAAATATAATTTTCGCTTTAGATTAAATTAAGAAAAGATAGTAATTTACTATTTTATTCTACTTTTAGTTACTCATATCTACTTTGTTTAAATTAAATTTTAGTTTATTAAATTATTCTACTCTAATACTTCTTACAATCATTATGCTTCTCTCACTTTTTACGCTTCTCCGACTCGTCGACCGACCCGTACTTTCAACGCACGCCACCATGGTCAGGCCAAAGTGCCGCGGCATCACCGCTAATGGATTACCTTGCCGGCAGTCTTTACGCGCCGGCTACGAGCACCACCACATCTACTTTAACCAGCGTGAGTAGATAAACCACCCCGCCTTAGCTTCTTCTTCTTCCTCTATCTCCGACCCAAATGAGCTAGTTTGCAAAAACAACGACAAAGAACAAACGAAACTAACTCTTAAACCGACATCTAGAGCCCGGTTTCCGCCCCGTCGGCCGTGCGACTTCCGCTCCTGCTGAGCGCGCGCCGAGCCACAACCCTCGCGGCACTCCTATCCCCTATGTCGCTCTCGGCGGCACCCCTCTCCGCACGATGCCTCGCGTCGTCACTCCGGCCGCGTCTGTAGGGTCAAAAATAAATTTGAGCTGGTGTAGTGCGGTCCCACCATAGAGATGGGCGAGCGTTGCAACGGCATAACTCTTTGCGAGAATGGCATCTGCTTTGAGCACCAACCTACCGCGCCGAGAAGCAGGCGCTCGGCAACCTGTAGTGCTGCGCCAACTCGTCTAAGCACTTGGTCGATGCGGGAGTTATTAGTTAAGTTGCTA
The DNA here is from genome assembly GCA_023087385.1 of Diplodia sapinea. Taxonomy (NCBI): domain Eukaryota; kingdom Fungi; phylum Ascomycota; class Dothideomycetes; order Botryosphaeriales; family Botryosphaeriaceae; genus Diplodia; species Diplodia sapinea. Next base: position 60,654 of record JAJMYO010000132.1, read on the forward strand.
TTTCGCACTGAGCAGTATGGATATGTGCCTGATGAGTGGGCGGGCGTTAAAGACGGACGAGTGCTGGTGCGCGATGTTGATGCTGCTACTGCGCGGTGGTTGATAGTAATTGCGCATTACTTGGAGTGCACAAGTTGCTTTCTTTTTTCCTTTCGTCACGACGCTCTTAGCCATGGGCTTTGCTGGTATATTCCTATGTTTCCTTATTTCTTTTGTTGTATCACCGGCCACGCACATACACCAGCCTTGCTCATAGCGATCACGACCACGATCGTAGACTAAAGGTTAGAAAATGGTCTTTACGTTATATATAGATAACGCATTTCTACCCCTTTACTAAGTTTTTCTTATTTGTTCCCACAGCTTACGATTTACGGCTATGCCATGCTTATATTTATTATAGTAGAAGAGAAGTCGAAAATCGAGGTTGTTATTCACTCGTAAATCTTACAGTCACCGTGCTAGAATAATACTAGGCGGCGGAGAGCAACTTACTCCCCATCGTCTTTTCTAATAATCACCCACCCTGCATGTCTTTAAGCGGACCTGCTACTACGCCTTATAGAGAGCCCGGTATGCCATATATGCGTAGTCTTCCCTCTTTAACTATCCTTTAAGACGCCAAGAAGGTTTTCTTCGCTATACGCTAGTTACTCTTTCGAGGAAGTAGGGTCTTATTCCGGTAAATTACCCAAATACCCAGTTTTTTAAAAATAATTTCTGATATACCTATACCCTTACTAAAATACCGACCTAGGTATTTAGATAAATAGTAGACCTTATATAAAGTAAAGTTCGTAATTTACGAAAAATCGGGTATTTAGATAAATGACATGTAGAGTAGGGTAGTTTAGTAAATATTATTTACCTAGATACCCACGTTTTTTTTTAAAAAAAAATCATAGTAACTTTATTTCTTTATAAAAAAAAACGTAAAACTTTAAAAATAAATATTTTATATAATACATTTTAATGATCTTTAAGAATTTTTTTAGTAGCTTCTATCGTTTAAGATAAAATTAATTTTAAAATTAACGCATTTTTATTTTCTATTTAAGCTATTCTTTTTAAGTTTTTTTTTTAGAATATTTTCGTATTTTATAAGATAATAAAGTAAAGTAAACGCTAAGCATCTTTAAAATAAATTCCTACCTAAGTTTATCCTCGTTTTTAGTAATTTTACCCGTGTTTATAAGGCGAAGTGCCTTCTTTCTTACGCTTTCGCGTATTCTTAGCGTAGAACGCTTTAAATTACGGGAAATTAGCGTAAAATTAAGCTAAAATTCGTCGCTTTATAAGCTAGAATCTAGATTCTAGCTTAATTTCAAGCTAGAAAGGGTATTTTAATTAATTTCTTATAAATTATTATGTTCCTAGGTTCCCTAAGGGCTACTAGATCTATAATTTACTAGTTCTTCTCCATTTACTATAGTAGATTTACTACTAGGGCTAAATTCTTACGAATTCGCGTGCCCCTAAGTTCCCTATAGGCTACTAGGGCTATTTTCTACTAATTCTTCCTTAGAATTAGTAGAAACCCTCTTAAATTTACTTAAATTTTCGCTAGATTAGCTTAATTCTTACGAATTTTCGTGATTTTCTTATAAATTCTCGTAGTTTTCTTATTACTAAACTAGCTAATCGCGGCGAAAAATCGTATAAGGCCCGTAAATTACGTTTCTTTAATCTTCTCTTTACTACGCCTAGCGTAGTTACTACTACGTAGTAAGACGTTACTTACGCTCGTTTTTACGAGGTCTACTATATTCTCTTTAATATATTTCTTCTAAAATTAAGTAGGTATCACTATCTAAAGCGAAGAAATTTACTATAAAAGGCTTTAAATACTAAGAATTATTATAGAAAGCTTAGTAATTTATAGCTAAATATACTTCTCTAGCGTATTCTAAAGTATTATACCTAGATTAGATAATTAGCGCGTATATATAGCGGTAGAAAATTCGAAAATCTTAAAATTTAAGATAGGAATACGTTTTATCTTTAAGATTTATAATAATTTACACGCGTCCTCTTAAAACTATACCTAGGTCGCGTTCGTAATTAGAAATTACTACTCGCTAGATGCGTAACTAAATTAATTAATTAATTAGTTAGAATTTAAATTAGAATACTTTAGTAATTTACTTATTTTTAGTAGTTCTACTTAGAATTTCGCCTAGGCCTAGTCTATTAGTATAAATTTTATGCGTTTTTAACTATTTTATACGAATTTTTACATAGTAAAATTCTAAATAACCTCTAGTGCGAGTAGGATATACTATTTTCTAAATAGTAACTATAAAGAATTTATAGATTCCGAGATATTTAACGTTATTAAGCCGAATCTAAGATAGTTTTTTACTAGAATTACGTATTTTATTTATTAATCGTGCGGTATTTAATCGATATACTCTACCTCTTAAGCATTTAATACTCGAATTACATTAAGTTTTTATTAAAATTCGAATTCGTTTATAATATGTACTAAAATTTAATTAGCTTAATTTATTAAAATATTTCTAATAAATTAAGCTAATTAGGCTTTAATTAAATAGAATATTTTCGTAAAATAGAACTTACCTATCGAAATTACTACGTAATCGACCGACTACATTCTTCACTTACGTTTTTAGCTAAATACTAGCTATAATAATAATTATAAGCCTACGGAAATAGCTATAAAACTATAGGTAATAAACCTATACTACGATTACTTATAAAAGTAAATCTTAGTATATCTAATATTAATTCTTTCTCCTCTTCTTCGCGCTCGAAAATCGTACTATAGCGGTAGGAATAGTATAGATAGATTATGCTCTTTTCTTATTTAAGGTAAGGCGTAGACTCTTTAATAGGCGGATTACCTACTTATTTAGAAGGTAGTAGCTAAGGCTACGGGTATAAAGGTATACTTAGTAGTATTATAGAAGAATGATATACTTTTTTCTCTTTCTACTACTATTAGGCCTCTTCTATAGTGTTTTGCGCTCTACCTTTCTTCTTATTTATACCTCTTTTACCACGACCGATTATTCGGAGCCTATGCTTAAATACCTATCCCCTTCTTAGTACGATTAGCTTTATTAATACTTCATTAATAAAGCGTAGAAATCTAAGCTAGGATCGCTTATTTTTAGGGCTAGCGTAAATTCCCTAAGTAATTAGAAGAATCTAATTATTAGGATTAAGCATTATTACTACTAGCAAATAACTAGAAGCTCCTACTTTTATATGCGCAGTATTAATCGAAATTTTATTTCGATTATTAATAATAGCTACTACGTAAGTAGCATTAGAAGTAATAAAAGTATATCTAAATAATTAATTAGTATATTTACTTATTAGATTTAATATATTACTTACTAGAATGCTCTACTTTCTTTATTACGCAAAAATCGCGTAAAACCGCCTCTATTACTATGATTTTATCGAATTTTACGAAGATAGGGCTATTTAGTAAAAAACAAATTACTTTTATTAGCTAATTTTATAAATATTTTATAAAAAAAAGCTAAATTCTTAGGTAATTTACTAAAAAAAAACTTATCTAGATTCGACGAATTATCGATAATTTAGTGCTAAAGCCTATTTATAAATTTACCATGCCTACTAATATTTAATATCGACCCTATGGTTAATACGCTCGAGGGTGCGTATTAAATTTAGTTGAATTTGGGGTTCTTTCTTAATTATATTGCGTTAGTAATTAATTAAGACGCGTATAGAATGGTGATATCGCTAATTATCGTACGTAGGCACGTAAAAATACGTATGCGGCTTAAGTTTCTTAATGATTGCGTCGCCTAAATAGAATATATTAATAAAATTTAACTTAACTATAGTTAGGGTGATTATAAATAATTTAAAAATTGGGTAAAACAGTAAAATTAAAATTAATTATAATCGGGGTGATTGTGAATAATTAAAAATAGGAAAAAATAGTAAAATTACTTACCTTTCTTCTATCTAATTTAAAGTAGAAATTCGCACCTAGGCTAGAATGCGCCATTAATTTTTTTAAAAAAAACAACTAGGTATTTCGGTAAATAACATTTACCTAACTATCCTACTTTATATTTTGTTTACTTAAATAGCTAGTTTTACCTGATTTAAATTTTTTAAGGAAATGCATAAATAGTTATGCTTAAAAGTAGGGTATTTAGATAAATTTTATGAAAACTGGGTATTTCAGTAATGGTATGGGTATTTTAGAAATTATTTTTAAAAAACTGGGTATTTGGGTAATTTGCCGGGCAGACGACGTTGAGCTGGGCAACGATATAGACACTTTATGTTCGCGGTTAGCGGACATTGAGCAGGGCGATGGAGTTGTGCCTGATAGAGTCCGACCGCATATACTGAATTTGCCGCGGCGCGCCCGCGAGCGCTTCCGCGAACATAACTACGCTTCGGCCGCCTAGGACTTCCGGTCCGACTTCGATCTGGCCCGCGAGTTTCTCGATATCCTTGAGCTGCACCGTAACTCGGCGCGTCGTCACGATAGCTTGGCGCACTCGAATGCTTCATGGAACAATACAGTATATAGCGTGGTGCTTGGGCTTGCATTACGCGATTCCGAAGGTATTATGTGGAGTAATATGTATCGTAGCCTCTGTCTCTTACATTTTAGCTACGCGGACTGACCGACCATTAACAGCACGGAAGCACGCATCCATCCCCGCCACCCACCCACCCATTAAGAATCCAGCCCCAGCCGGCACCACCACTATGTTTGGCAACACCTATGCCTTCGAACAGGGCAGACCTGAAAGCCCCGTGTTGCGAGCGCGCCGCCGAGACTGCGGATCTGGGGAACGAGGCGCGTGTGTTTTTTCGTTAGGAGTATTGATTTGTCTGTTTTCACCCATAGAATAATAAGACTTATCTATCTGCCTGGTTTTCTACTGCCGCCCTTACATCTGCCACGCTCTCCGCCCACGCCTCTTCCAACCTTTCCATCTCTTAGCCATCGGCCCGGTCCCCCACCGCCTCCTCGGTCCGCTCCCTCATCCCCACCAGCATCGGCATCATTAGCGTCCCCGCATTCCGCGAAACGATTTCTTCCAGCCAGTCCAAAAGGCTCAGCGCGTCACCCAGCCACCGTTTCGCCACAGGCGACGGTGGTAGTGCCGTTGGCATCTCCCACGCCTCCCGTAGTAAGCGCCGCTGGCACGCGCGCCGCACGCGGTCGAAGTCATGCACGCGGCCCTCGCGGGCGGTGGCGCTCAGGATAAAGAGCTCATGGCGGTGTTTGATGGGGGAGGTGGCGGAAAATTACTGAAATACCCAGTTTCGAAAAAATAATTTCTGATATACCCATATCCTTATCCAAATACCTAGTTTTAAATTTTTTGGAGAATATTTTTTACCAAAACACTCTACTTTAAGAAACTAAATAATATATTTAAACTTTTTTCTAAATAGTTTTAATCCTTATTTTTATACTATCGGCCTTTTTATTTTAAATATTATATAAAAAGCGTTTTATCATTCTCTAATATACTTATTAATTAGAATTTTATTGTGGAATATTTTAGTAGATTTATCTTAAGAATAATTTTTAAATTTTAAAAATAACTGTGTCATCGCATGTCTGACTGTGGCAAATGAATTCGAACAGTATCACCACCATCACACGAAGCTTCGAATTCCCCATCGGGTCATATCAACACAATTGCTATCATCGGCGCAGTCGTGGGTGGTGCCATTGGCCTGTTGATGATCGCCGTCGCCGCATACTTTCTACTTCGGTCGAGGAGGTCTCACAAAGATCTTCAGTTGCATGAAGCGAACGCTGACTCAGTACCTCATGTACTAGCTCAGGTCCTTCAAGGGGTTCCTGAACTGCTCGGGAGTAGCCAGCCACTTGTCGCGGCGGAATCACCCGCGGACAAACTACATCGCATAAGTTATTAGGGCCTCTGCGCCTTGGCTTTTGAGATTCCGGCTTCTGGATCTCAGAACGGTATCGTGTCAGTTCCAACGGTGGCCAAAAGGTTAATTATTTGGTGAGAAAGCAATTTCGATCACGGAGCCACTTGAGAATTTTTGCTTGTTCTTAAATGGCTTTATCGCATCACAGAACAGAACCGTCTAGAAGCCGGAATCCGAGGATGTTGCAAGCAGACGGGGAGATTCGGCGCCATGTGAGGCTGAGTTGGCAATTGGTTGAAATTCAAGGCCGGTGATATCTTCTCCGGATGCGAACTCGTGCGTGCGTATACCCTCTTCAAACTGTCACCTTCCCGCGGGTCCTTCGCCCTCGTCGCCAAACTCTCCGCGCCCTTCCTCACCGCCGCCATCTCGCCCACGACGCCGGCAAAGTCCGGCGCGGAAGTCGAAGTTCTCCTGCTGCTCGCGGCGCCCATCCAGTTCTCGGCCTGCAGCTCGAACTAGACGTCGCGGTCCCCGAGCTTTTCGCGGTTAGCCGAACGGAGCCACGGACCCTCGGGCCAAAGCTTCATCCTTGCGAAGGCAGTAGTCTTCGTTGACGAGTGATCAATCTCACGGCCGCAAAAAGCAAAGGGCTCCGGGTGAGGTGAGAGGATCGGCAACAGGCGCCGTCCATCGGGTTTAGGCGCGCAGAGCGGGTCACTAGCGTAGTCGTGGTAGCCAGCTGTACATACCGACACACACACGTCCAGTGGACGGGCCCGGGAAGCCTTGGAGCTGGAGGAAGAAGCCCGCACACAATTCAACCGATGGCCCAACCGCAGTGCGAAAGTTGCAGTCCGTCCGGCAGAGTTCTTTCTCACCGCGGTCGAGGTCCGGGATGGAGGCGGCGCAAGTGCCGTCTTCCCGACGCTTTGGAAACCCAAGTGCTACGCTGACGCCGACCTCTCCGACCCCTACGGCTCCCAGAAGTGCGGCTCCGCTAAGGACTGGCTTGTGACGAGAAGGACTCTTAGAGCCGCGTCGGCCCTGATGATCGGTCGCTCTTTTTCGTTCGCGGCTTTCCTCCGCTCAACCACAGCCTCGAATCGCCAGCCAGTAGTGCTGCAGCTGTTGGATCGCGAGATTGCATCGCGCGAACCAGGACGTAATGCAGAGGGAGTTAATGCCCCTGGTAGACTTGCACGTCTTGAGCGTTCTCCTTCGTTCGGCACGGCTGGCGCAGTCGCGGCTACAGCAGCGGGTAAGCTCTGCCAGAAGCTGTGCCCTGATCTGGAGGAGTAAAAGCATTTTGACAATCTCGTAGATACACTGTAGCGCTCTCGGAATCTCGATGATGGGTTGGTCTACAGGCGCGTTTTGAAGAGGGCGGATGATGGCTTCGGCGTTGAAACCCTGGCCTTGGGCGGTGCGGACGATGCAATCCTCGGAAGGTGAGTTTCTGGCTGTGTGGATAGGCGTGACGGAGCTGCAGTGTTGATTGAGGGTGCCGATACTCCACTTAAGCTGTGGAAGCTGGGTTCTACGGCGGTAAGGTTCTCGGTGGAAGCGAGTGGCACAAGTGACATGTCTAGTAAGCTCTGGAGAATTGTTAGCGGCGATGCCTCCAAAGCTTGATTGATTTTCAGGCCGCTAGCTGCGCCGAGAGCCGAGTGAAATTGCTCCTTAGAGTTAAAAGATCGGCGGAAACAGCGCCAGTACCACGCGCTCTACGGATAGTGCCCATGGCGCATGCAACCTTAAAGGTTAATTGGATGTAGGTAGGTAGAACGACGAGGCTAGAGACGCGCACTCTGGCTGTAGAGCCCCTCTTTCTTTTGCCCGTGTTGGTTTAGTCTCACTGCACGGTCACACAAGATGGTGGCGAGCTGAACTTTTCTACCGCTAGGCGTGGTTCGGTTTAGCCGCACAAGGTCAACCGATCTCCAAACTCGACCGCGTCCGGCGCGGTCCTTGTCGGCGTTTGTGACAAAAGAAGATTCGTAGACTCTGCCGCCGGAAGGTGTGGAGAAGGATGCTTAGGCACTCAGCTTAAGCGTAAGACTACGATGGCATCCTGTCTAAGAAGAGGCAGCTGCTGCTGCCCGTGTACGCGCAGATCGACTTGCAGTTTGCCGACCTGCACGACTGCGCGGGTCGCGAGAACGTAGAGGGCACGATCTGCCAGTTTATGATAAGTTAATGACGGCTAAAGTTCGTTTGATCAATGGAAGGACTACTATTCTGTGTGCGTAATAAAACGCTATGTGTGGATAAACGATTGCAGGGTGCAAAAATCCAAATCCAAATCCAAACACAATGATGAAGGATAGTCGAGTGAGTTTGAGAAGAGCAGTAAATGAAAATCGTGGTTCAGCGCTGAAAACCTCCACTCCAACAGTGTCGTCGACGGGCGCCGCTGCCGTAGAATAGCGTTCGCGACCTCGGATATCTGTGAAGCAACGGTGCGCCGGTGAGCACCACGTGTAGTCGTCATGGGAAGCTCGAGAAACCGTGAAAAGCCCGTCAGCCTGGAAAGCTACCCTTTGAGAACCTTAGCAAATCTGACCGTCTGGGCAGCAGCCTTGCCCGCTACGGTTGCAGCTGTTGCAGCACTTCCGGCAGTTGACGCCAGGGAGAGAGAGCTGTTGGTCGCTGATGCAGGATTTCCCCGCTATCTTTTTGACCCGGAAGCTACCGATGCGATCGTTCCAGCCGTCGTTTTGTAAGTCAGACTAGTCCCATACGTTAGTCTTCAGCAAGCAAAGAAGGGTTCGAAACTTACGCTGCCCGGGTTGAACAGGGTGTAGGCGTTTCCGGCGCAATCGAAGTCCCTGGATGCCATTGTTAGCTTTGAAACCTCTTTGCAAAACTCGCGAAATGGCGTACTCTGAGAACACCAATGCGTATCCCTCATCAGGGCCGATGGAAGAGATGGAATGCCAGCTGTTTTGCTGTTAGCCAAGCCTTCACGGATAAGGGAACATCACACACTATGGGGAGGTTAGGCCAATGCAGGCATCGACTTGCTGCTGTGCATATCCACACGTTCCACTCCAGTTGGCGTCAGTGCAGAGGTACACTCCTCCTGCCTCCCTCTTTTCAAGAGATCTTCCTTCTCCGGGCGAACGGGTAGCTAGCATGTCCACTGCAAAATTCTGAGACTGGGGCAGGGAAGGATAAGAGTCAAGACCGGAGAGAGGGGTGGCGGAGATAAAAGAGACAAAAACCATGAGACTAAAGGTGAAGAAAATGGACTTCATGTTTGGGGTCGTGTTGTGTCTTGCTGCGTGGGAGTCCGGTTCTGTTGAAGATGGATTGCTGGGGAGTAGATGAAGAAGACAGGTTATATATCTAATGCCAAGGAGGGAAAATCGAGCTGTTCAGCGAGGCGCTAGCATATCCACTTATGTCGATCGTAGAGAGTGGAAGCTCGTGTGTATTACGCCATATTTTTGGGTATCTGGCATTCAACGAATGAGACGTGTGCCGGGAGTGTTTTTCTAAATTTGTGCGCAAGAGCAGGGATTTCTCCATACCTATTTTAGGAGCGGGCCGTGGCATATACTCGTCAGGCAATGCCGTGAGGCTCCCGCATGTGGCCCTCTTGTCCACGAATCGCATGTGATATGGTGTATACTGGGGCACATTTTGCTAGCGCCAATACTGTCGAGATACAAGCGAGCTTGTAGCATGGGGGCGCGTCGTAGTGATTGGCTTTTGCCTCCCCAGAATTCACACTTTTCCAGCCATCTCGTATAACAGACCGGGTGGCGTAGACCTGGACTGGCAATTTGGCTGTCCACATGACTAGAATTAGGCAAATCACATCTCTATTATGGGTCATTCTTGTGGCTTTCGGGCACGGATCATACAATGTCTACACCCCATGATGTGTTGGCTTGTTTGCCTCGTCTGCCTCGTTAAGTCAGTCCAATAATCGCGCTCCATGGAGAATCCAGAAGGATTAACTTCCTCTCAGTGTAAGGATTCCATTACGTTTGCTAACCACAGCTTCAGCCGCCACTCTGCCGCTGTCTTCTGTCTTAATTCCATGCATGCTAATATTATTGGCTTCGAAGGGCGTGTTGCTAGATGCGGTGCACGTTTACTGAAACTGGTTGAGGTAACCCAGACGTCTACCTCTACATTCATGATCCTCAAAAATTCACTTCGGAGGTAGTAATCAACCATCTTCGGAACCGGTGCAGGTAGATTTTAGATGGGCCATGGGCTAGCTCAAGAGACAAGAAATTGTAAAACTAATAGAGTATCTGTAGAGCCAAGGAGTTCCATGTATTTCGGAACTCTGCAACGGAATATATCAATTTAGCTACGTGATTGAGTCTTCCACCCTCGTAACCACCCTCCCTTCATCCTTTAGGCATCGCAGCTCGCCTCGTTGCCGTTGTACGTGTGATCCACGTTGCACTGGCCGTAATCGAAGAGTGCGGTCGCTATTGAAAAGATTAGCCAACCTTATCAGGCGACCACGCACTGCGCGGGCTGACTTACTATCGACCGGGAGGTTTTCAGGCGGGCTGCGGACAATGCTCTGGCTGTCATCGGGGGTGAGGGAATCTTCACAGTCGGTCTGAACCTCGCCGCCGTCGTAGCTGTCGCCGGTCCAGATATCAATGTGCCACGTGCCAGATCCCCAGTCTTCATCTTTTCCACGTGTCAGCGGCAACCATCGGGCTTTGTGTTTCGGTCTCGCGCATTACTTACTGCACTGGGCGCAGTAGTCCTGGTTGATACCGTACTTCTGCAAGTACGGGATGTAGATGACCTCGCATGGCTCGAACTCGCCAGTGGCCGTGGCGAAGGTGAGAGGGTCGTCGAAGGCGCCCGTCCCTCCTGCGTTGTTGCCGCGGCTCGAAACAAGGTCACACGAAAATGCGGTCTCCGTCGAACCCGGAGGATCGTTGTCAGGAGCGCCGTAGAAGGTGATGCGGGTACTCTGTGTAGAGCAAGCCGCCGCTGTGGCGACGAAGATGAGCGTTGCGGGACCAAAAAGAGTGGTGGCTCTCATTTTTGGGGGTTGATCAATGATTTGAATATTGAAATAGACTTGGTGGTGTTGGACCTGTGTGCAGACGGAGGGGCTTTAATACTTGCCCTGCGAGTCTGCAGTCAGCGCCCCGCTGCGGGATTCGAGGGCTACCTACAGACTCCGGTCGGAACAGGCCCTTCGCGGCGTCGATACGAATAGCATCAGTGCATGTCTCTTCCTGGGGTGTATTTATAGCATGATTCATTGTCAGAAGGCTGAATTCCATGTTCTGAATCCTCTAAGCCAGCTGGTGCTGCTGGGTTTTTGTAATTTGATAGGTGGAATTAAAATCCATGCACAGTGCCAATTAGTTTTTCCAAGCTGGACTACCCCTGTACAATTAACCGACCATGCAAGCCTTGCGGATACAGTGTTACAGCCCCAAGTAATTGGGTGGGGGGATGTTCAGCCGCACCTGAGATGGTACGAGCTGATGAGCTCGCGTGGAATGCGATTGGCACGACGAGCAGCCACTACGGGCTCCAGTCCTCACGGGAGTAATCAGCCTCAACGTAGTCTCTCGTCGTGCAGCTGTGGGGCACTTATTATAGACTTCAACTGTGTGCCGGTTGTGCCATGCTTGCAGAAGGCTGAGGTGTGTCAAACAGTGACGTTGTTATCACGCAACCAGGCAGTATCCAAACCATCAGCAGCGACCACAATGAAGCTAGCGCAGCAACAAAGACCTAGTCAAAAGCAGATAAATATGAGTTCTTCCCACTACTGAGTCTATTGCAAAGCCTCATCATGTCCCAGTGCTACACACGACTCATGTTTGCCGGCCGCAAGAGCTCCTCACTCTGTTCTTTTGACTCACAGGTTCAAGATGTCCCCACTTCAGATGGATACCTCACGTCGCCTTCCATCTCCGCTGGCTCATGCAGACCCAGCTCCGATGGCAACGCCCTAGGACTAAGCTCGAACCTTTGCTCGGTATCTTTGTCTGCCGGCATTTCCGTTTTGCCCGTTGGCGATAGCTCTGGAGGTTGTCCTGCTTGTTCCACATGATGATTGCGCCGGCGTCGGGAGCAGTAAACATAGGCCAACGCACCAAGAAGTATGCTGAGGCCTGCGATGGCGCCTAGGACGGCCCCGACGATGGTGCCGGCCGGAGGACTTTCGTTGCTCGAACCGGTTGAGGTGGATGAAGCGAGGGTCGTGGAAGATGGAAGCAATTCAGGCTTGATGCAGGCGTCGATGCTGTAGTACTCCCACGACGTGTTGTAACAGCGACCGACCTCGGCGAACTCAAGCGTGTCCGACGAGCACTCTGCGGTATCCGAGTTGCTACCGTAGATGGTGACTTGATTGTTTTTCGTTCCTCGTTAGTGCTTTCTTCGGGCATAGTGGTTCGGGAGGCTTGCACCTACCTGTACATCCACGATCTTTGCCGACGACTTGGAAGCTCGAGAAGTGGCCAGACGCCTTGCTCGCAAAGGACGTGCAAAGTCCGTCAGGGTATCCGTTCGGGCCGTCGATGGGATTCATCGACTTTTGGCATTCTGTGTCTTGGAAAGTGCTGATGACTGTAGCAACGCACTGAGACGCGAGGAGGCTGAGAAAAGTCCATGGGAGAAGCCACGGGAGACAGCCCTGTCGTAGGCGTTGCGGCAATTCAAGCTTCTGCATAATTTGTAGATGGAAAAAGAAATTCTGAACAGAGGGCTGAGGTCCAGAGACCATTGTCAAACTACTCCAGGTGCAGGCGGCTGGGAAGAGAACAGTGAGGTAGAGAAAATGCGCCCGAGAGTTATCTTATAGTACACGCGCAGCAAGGCTGGCGGCGTAGGCACTGTCGTACCAACTGCGGTAAGAGATAGCCCGAAGCGAGGGCCTGATTGGATCATAAGCTGTCAGTCTGTGCATTCAGCTTAGCCCGAAACGACGCCACAACCCAGCCAGGTTTATGCGAGACGGCCGCTGGACCTTCGTGCGACCTGGGGGAAATGCTGCATTTGGCAATTTTTTGCCATCTACCTCTCATCATCAACAGAACGACATATCCCCCATATGGCCCAAGCCGATAACGATGTGAAAGCGCCGCGTCGCTGCTATTGCTGCTACTGTTAATATGCAGGGCCGGATGAAGCATCGGGACAGCGACGTTGGTGTCGGAGTTCGTTGGAGGCGGTATGGCCTTCGTTGTCGGCTTGCTCATTCTCGACTCTTTTTTATGGTGGTGCGTCACGTCGTCGGGGAGTGCTTGGGACCATGGTATTGTGTGCATGGCTGGAAAGTGCATTTTCCCTGGGCCCAGGTGTAGAGGGCAGAGGCTTTCGCCTTCGCGGAACGGATTACGGCAGTGGAAAAGATCCCGGCGTACTGCTGTGGGAAGACCCATTTCTAGAATGTGATGGATGGCGTTGGAGAAGGGCTGGTGTGAGGGGGAGGGGGATGTGTTTTGGTCGGCCCTTATTGCCGGCGGTGGATACGTCGTGGAGGTTGACGCCGTCTGTTGTTTATTTGCAAACCGCGGCTTTAGAACTCGTTTTACTTGTCCTTTTACGTCTGAGGTTCTGGAGCTTACCATGTAGGTACCCGTCCGCCACCGGGAGAGCTGTAGCGGTGAGGGCTTTGAGGCGCTGCTTAGAGAAGTTCTAAGCTGCCAACCCTTAATCGCTGATGTCAGTCTGGCATGGCGTCTACGGTCGTCGTCGTCTTGCAGGTGGTGGACATGGCGCGTCAGTGATGTGAGGCTCCGTTGAAGTCGTTGGTACAGACTTGACAGTGAAAGAGCGTCACGTGTTTGACCACTCCTCCGCTGTGTGCTGCTGCCGCTACTGCCCCTACTGCTGCTGCGGCGGGGAGAGTCGGTTCGGCGCAATTAAAGTTTGAGGATGGGTGCTTGTGTCTAGGCTGAGTGGGGAGTCGAGCGTGGCTGCCTGTGCCATGCGTTGGGCTGCTACCGAGGCCGGGAGTGATGTATTTTGCTGTAAAAAACGATGTGACATAAGATAGAAGTGTAGTGAGTTATAGAAGTGCGAAGTGCACTGGATTACGACTTTATATATTAACGCCCCCACACCAGCACGTTACTATCGCGCTACACCCGCATCACGCGTTACTAGCAGGCTCCGGTACAATCACATTACTACTTTTAGAGAGTCAGGGTTGCCCACAAAAGCCCCACTGGCTGGATGGGTGGTATTGGCGCGCCCTGGCGTGGGTAGGATGGCGGGGGAGGACAAGAGCAGGCGATGCTTCATGCACCTGGGTAAGAAGCTCGAAGTCTGTACGAGACACCTTAGCAATCGGGCACGTGGGTTGCCGGAATAGCAGACGAGTTCGTGCCACTCCTACCTGGCGGTGGGTCGACGTCATTTTCCTCTCTGTGACAGCGCGTCGACGGACCAACGCCCGTCTCCCACTCACACTCTCCCGCCATGCCTTATCGCTGAACTGCTTTCGCTGCGCCCCCGCTCACACTCCATTGCCAAAGCCGAGCGAACCTGGAGATACGGCTCCTCCGTTCGATCGCCCGAGACACATCCATCAACCACCTCGTCCAAACGCGTCCACACTCCGCACTTTCCACCTCTTTGCTTCAACATGCAGCTGCACGGCCAGGGTGTCACCCGACAGCAGAGAGAACACCATGCTTTACCACTGGCCTCTCGGTCGGCTGCTATCTGAAGCCAACTGCCACATCCTCGACACGCACCAGCGCCTCTGCTCGAAAGCCATCGCAGACTTCCACGACCGCCTCGGCCGCCACTGTCCGACAGCCGAGCGCTCCCACCGCGCCGCCGCCGAACAGCCCAAGCAAAGCCCGCACGACCGACACTGCTGCCACCGCCATCCGCCCCACCGTATGCCAACGGCGATTGCCTGCCACCGACCCACTCCAGATTGGGAACTTGTGGAAAACCGTCATGGCTGTCCAGCCTCATTACATGAAGGGTACGGTGAGATCGGAGCAGAAGACCAAACTAGGCCGCCCCAAAACCTCGTCCAATAGTGGCCTTACCTCGGCTACAGCCGCCAGCAGGATGCGCCTGCCGTCGGTGCTTCCCACTTATGGCATCACAATCGAGGCCACTGGCCGTTCTCACGATATCGCCCATCATTTCGGCGTCACCCATATTCCCCCGCGCATAGGAGACCGCATCCAAATGCTCCCCGAGAAGCAGCGACGTGGCCTGCTCACCGTCTCGCTGTGGCTCGATCCAAGAGATACGCGCTTCCTTTGCATTGTCGAGAACCGCTACCTTTCCATGAGCAAGTCCAACACGAACGAGGCTGCATTCTCCGCTTGTGGCCTGAGCTACCTTTTCAAGGACGAGTGGCGCGAGCCCTTCGTCATCCGGGAGGGCGAGAAGTGCTGGCTACCCGACCGCCTACTTCAGCTGTACCATCCGCCCAGGGGTCTGTGGGAGGCCTCCGTCGCTGTGCAAGGTCCTCCCACCTACGAGTGTGACATCCGCCCCGACTGCGCTTACTGGGTCTCGCTGCAGGCCTTCGACCTGGGTTTCCGCGGCACCGTCCACGAGCACACCGACACCGTACACGGCTGTGTCTTCTGCCCATACTTCACCGTCGAATTCAAGAAGGATATCGACAAGGAAATCGTCGCCGCCCGCTGCCAGGTGGCTATCGCAAGCTGCCTCGCTCTTTACAACCGCTGGCGCCTCAAAGGAATACTGTCGGACCATCGACGCCAATCCCTGGTGGAGGGACAGACGTCAATGCACCTAGATGACCCACTACGGAATCACAGTCACCAACAGCAGGTGGAAGGTCTGGGTCATTCGCCCCAAGACGTTGGACAAGTGGACTGGAATCACGATGACGGGTCTTGACACTGGCGACTGCACGTCGCGTGATGAGCTCATCAGACTCATGAACTGGATTAATGAGGTCCACTACTGGGGAATGACCGTCCACGGTCCAAGTTGCAAGGACGACATCTCTGTCTTCCTACACTAAACCCCGGGTGCGGAAAAGGAGGACATTAACACCCTATCAGTCTACACGGATTCACAACGTTCAGAGCAGAGGTTGTGAGATGGGATTTTTGTATAGACAATCAAGACTTTCTGATTCTATTCTCCCGATTAAATGTGAAATTCTTGTACGCCACACGCTTCTACCTCGACGCATTTGAAAGCGGATATGTTCGGGGATGTTAGTTCCTGCTCTCTCTTATATACCAAGACAGATCTGGCTCTCAGGACTGCCATCGACTACTTCGGATAGCATTTTGCTACCGCAACGAGCCTATTGGTAGAAGCTGCACCTCGTCCCTAATTACCCAAGCCTCGTGCCCAAGAGCGGCGGCCTGCAGCTCTATAGCCCGCTGCCCATCATCAAAGCGCCCGGTTCCACCCAGACCAAAGCCAACGCTCTCCGCTCTCCGTTAGCGACCTCCTTCTCATCGCCGTCATCTTCTCCCTCGCCATCTCGTGTGTATCTGAAACTATGTGACTGCGTGGGTGGTCGATCACGTCTTCTTCTGTAAGCGCGTTCTTGCACGGGGGCTGTCCGTCGGCGGCGCATCGGTTCTACGCGGGTCTGGATCTTCACGTGTCTGCGCTGAGGCATAGCGGGGCTGAATGATGGCCGAACGTAAATGCGAAGGAGGAGCGTAGGCGTGGCGGTTGTTCGTCATCGGCAGCAAGCAGGTGTTTCGCGCGTCGGATGCGCCGCGGTGCGTACGGGACGATTGGACTGGGCTGTTTTGGTCATGTCTGCGGTGGGCGGCGATTGGGGTTACTTGCGGCGTGGTGGCGGGCTGCTGGTGGGCTAGCAGACGACCGGGTCGACAGGCGGGGTGAGGGTGGGGCGCGTAAGGGCAGCGCTGGGAACGTGACGCTGTTAGTTTGCGCTTTTGGGTACAAGTTAGTAGGAGATGTAATGGCAATAGCCTAGAATTCAACGTAGCGGTGAGATCTTCGAAGTGACTGCGTCGTGATTACGGGTCACTGGTCACGGGAGACGAATTTCGCGCAGCCGCCGATTGATAGCTCGCACAGAATAGACTATGATAAGGGCGGTGGCGATAGACAGAACGAAATCGTAACATAGGCCAACAAGGAAGAGTGTAGGCTAAGCGGGGCAAGGTGTACTACGAGGTCCGTTGATTAGGCACTATATGATTTGTTCCGTCAGCCAAAATTAATGGCCGAGGCAAGTGAATATAATCTACGGCGGCCAGATAAGCATGGAAAAAGCTTCTCGTGGCGTAAAAGGACTCATCGTCAATTTAAAATAGGAAAAAGATTCCGGAGGTGCTGTATGGTCCGTTCATCAGCCAAAATCGCTGGTTTGAGGTAAGTGGACTACGGCGACCAGGCAAGGGTCGGGCAACATCTCGAGCACGCGCACTTATATATTAGGGGGAAGTTCACGTCACTAATACAGAATGGTAAGAAGATTCCTTCGTCCTCTAGACCACTACTTGCTTTAGTCAAAATCCAAATCGCTTAGGGGTATTTTCACCGGGATCTTCCAAAGTAGATTCACTCAGATGGACTCATACAGCCAATGGCAACCCTCAAAGCCTGCTTCTTCTCCGGGAGAAGAAGGTCAGGCGGCGGCATCTCCTCGAGGTGGCCCAAAACAATGTTCAGCTTGGCATGGGTCATGCGTTCGATGTCGCCAAGCGTGGGCGGAAAATGCGGGATATCTCCTCCCGTCTCCAGAGAGCAAGGGCGGGCAAGAGGCTCATTGTCCCTGTGCATACGAGAGTTAATGATGCGTTGCTGCAGGTTGTACGTGCTGCGCATGTTAGTGAGACGTGTTTACGGCATCGGTTTGGAAGAGACTTACAGCCGCTCTTGACGGTCGAAGCGGACGTCAAGACGTGTGCTCACGCCGGTGAGATTGGTACCGAGTGTGGTGATATCGGCGCGCATGGCAGTGGTGTCGCGCTGCAGGGCACGCACGTTGGTCTGCAGGGTGGTGAAGTTGGCCTGTAGGGTGGTCACAGTGGGCTGCAGGGCAGTCACGGTGGCCTCCAGGGTGGCCATGTCGTTACGCAGGTTGGTTGTTTCGTTCTGCATGGTAGTGACGGTGCCGCGGAGGATGCCATTCTCAGCCCGACTGGCAGCGATTTCTTGACGCAGCTCGGCCTTGTCAGCGGTCCTATCGTCCCGCATGCCGCTCATGCGAGTGTTGATGTTCGCCCCGTGCTGGTCGAACTTGGTGTTGAACCGATGCGAAAGGTCCGTGATGGCCTGGACAAGTCTCTCGCTGCCTTGGACAGCCGGAATGTGGCTGAGGTTTCGAAGTTGCTCTTGGACATTCTGGTAGTCAGCCCTGTTGGCGTTGAGGTTCTGTTGGAAGATCCTAGCGGTCTCGTCATTGCGTTGCTCAATGCTCGCCAAGCTGTCCGCCAGCGAGGCAAAGTCGGGCTGCCGGCCTAGCACGGGCGGGTCTGGCGGCATGTCGTTGGGCTCGTCTTGCTTGTGTCTTGCTCGTTGTCGACAACATTTTGGTCGCCGCCGTCAGGCAGGTCTGGGGGGATGCCGTCAGCCATGGTCGGTAGTATGGTGTAGCAGGAGGGACAGCGTCTGCTAAAGAGCGGCGACGCTAAAATGGTCGGGTCGCCCATCGCACAGCCCCGTCGTGCCGCCGCCGCCGACGAGCTGCCGGGAAATGGGCGGGGCAAGCGCGCGGGCTACGCAGCGCTGCGAACCAACGCCGCCTTCGCGCTCCACGACGCGCCGCTCCTCCTCCTCCACGCCGCACCGCCCGCCATTCCGACCATGGACGCCAACAGCTTGCCCATCCAACCCGCGCAGCCTTGCCCCTCCGCTGCGCTCTCGCATCCGGATCCAGGCACAAACAAGATCCTGCAGGCTATTGCAGCCATGGGCGACGAGTCTGCACCCGCATCGACGAGCAGACCGCTTTCGTCAACTCTGGCCTGGACTCGATCATTGATGACATGGATACCACCCAAGGTGCGCTGTGAACGTGAAGTGCTGGCTGATTCACCGCTTCCCGACAACTTTCGCAGCCGTCAAACGCGCCGATCTCGCCGCCTGCCGCGCCGACATAGTCGGCCTCCAAACCGACATGGGCGACCTTCATGCCGACATGAACGGCCTCCACGCTTGCATGGGCGCCCTCAACGCCGATATGGGCAGCCTCCAGGTCCAATTTAGCCGCCTCGAAGCCGACACGGGCGGCCTTCAAGTCCAAGTCAGCGGCCCCCATGCCGACATGGGTGGTCTCCGAGCCGACGTTGACGGCCTCCATGCCGACATTCGTGCATTTTCAGACGAAATGCACCAGCGTTTCGACCGTCAGGAAGCGCTGTAAGAAACTGCCCACTTCCCGCAACCACGACTCTCGTGCTAATAACAGCCAGGTTGAAGCCGCCGCAGCGCAGCGCCCATCCTCACCGCACCCGCAATGCCGTGACCAAGTCGCGCCCAGCCACCCGAAAGCGCAGGCTACGGTCTACTCGTCGCGCCGCCTCTCCACCCCACCAACTCTGAACAATGGCTGCTAAAAGCCGCGCCAACGTTGGACGCTGTCAACGCTTTTTCGAGCTCTCCGGCTTGCCATGTACGCGCTCTCAGATGTCTGACCAACGCGCCGCCGCCGTTGCGCTTGTTTCAAAATTGTCAATCTGCTCTAGGGTGTGACAAACCAACGTCGCCCGCCCTTCAACCCCAACCCGCCGCACCAACTCAGTATCATATGGGTCAAACTCCACCACCCGCAAACTCGATATTGCAGCGCCATGGACTTTTTGATACGGTCGCTGAGGGTGGTAGAGTGGCCAGGCGAGTGGTGGGGGAGCGGAGGGCGAGGCTGACGATGCGTGTATGCTGCGATGAAGGCGATCTTAGGGGGGAGAAGGCCCAAGTGTAAGCGCTGAAAGCGCCGTCCACCGCGCCTAATCCCGAGCGGCGGGCATTCGCATATTGCTCCATTCCATTGCGGTGGGCCAGCTGTCATCAAAGAGGAGACAGGTGTGTGAAACACCTACTGCCATCGTTAGACTACACGTCATGTCACGGCAGAATGTGCAGGCGGGGCTGTTAGAGCGGATGCGCGTTGGTGGACTCAAGTCGGGCAGACTCCGGTAAATGAAGAGCCAGTCGGCGAAGCGCTGCACTCCAGGACATGCTCTGCAGCCCAGGAAGCAGTAGCAATGGGAACGCTAGGTTCCTCCTGGCTTGGTGGCGAGAGCTGAGTCACCGGCCTCCTCAATGAGAAATCCGTCCCTGCATTTGACGGCGACGATGCTGTCAGCGGTGTGCGCTGTGCCGTATTACAGGTCACTGTCGAAGGCGTCAGGCGTGCGTAGGATGAAGATGAGGCTGATGCGATTGGGGCAGGCAGGGTATCGAAAGGCAATGTGGTGATGCGGGTAGACGCACGTCGCCGATAATTATCTAGGCACAACGGAAATTCATAGCGGAGGTGGTGATGGATGGATATAGAGGGTCGCGATGGAACGCGTCAGCGAGAAAGCCTCGACTGGTCCGACCGAGCATCTTTACATAGCAGCATCCCCCGCCCCACCACGCGCGGCTGGTGTCATCGAGCAAGGCCGGAAGCTCAGATGCATTGGCGGCTTTGGATTCTAAGATTTTGTCGCGGTTGCTATGACCGTCGGCGTGGCCATTGATTGGGAGCTTATGACGATGCAGGAGCTTCTGGAGGTGTCTGTGGAGATATGGGTGGAGCAGGTAGTGCAAGACCGGCGAGCGCAACGGCCAGTGACGCGGAACCCCGAAGCAGCAGCCGAGATTGGGAAGCAAAAACCACGTAGAGAAGCGGGAATTGGTTTGAAATTGGTACAGGAAGCAGTTTGTGAATCCCCCCAACAACGCCTTTCCTTAGAAAAGAAAGAAGCGCAAAACTCGAAGCCTCTAACAACACCACATCCTTCTCCAGCGTCGGGTGCCAGCCAAATGTCCATGAGCGCAGGGCCGAGCGTGCCGTGGTCGGCCGGCGGGTGCGGGCGCTCCTGCGGACCTTGGTGACGGCGGAGTGGTCACGGTCGGTAAGGACGGAGGAGCGGGCGCGGGCGGGAGGTGCGGCTTGGGGTTTTGGTAAGACTAAAAGCGCACGAAGAACTCCGAGCAAGCTGATGCATCGTTAGAGCGAGTGCGGTAAGGAGTGTAATGAGTTGCTTACAGTGCTTCGTTTCGCGCAGCTTGCTGGCGGAGGCTCTCGCTGGTCTTGTCGATTTGGGCACCGACCCTGTCTTCAAAAGAGGTGATGGCGGCGCTTAGGTCAGCGTGGTGGGCACGCATTTCGGTTCTGAATGGGCCGGATTCGGAGCCCAATTCTCGAACGCTGTTGCGAATTTGCCCGAGGTCCTTGCATAAGTCGGCCGTGCGGGTGTGTATTGCGCCAGTCAGCTCGGCGGATAGGTTGGCGATGGCCGTTAAGACATCGTTCTGGGTGGCGCGCTTGCCGTGAGCCTTGCTAGCGGCAGCGGGTTTCGACTTGGATGGCATGGCTTGAATGGCTGAGGTGTTGGCAGCCATGGCATTGGTGTTGGAGTGAGAGTCGCGGGACTGGAGAAGCATGGAGAAGCAGCAGCCTATGCCTGCGCCGGCGAAACATCGGCTGGAGTTGAACTTCCCGCCGCACTTCAGCGGATGAGGCAGTCGGCGCCGGCTGATGCTCGGCTTCGGGACCGCCGAGAAGAAGGCGGCGCTAAGGGGAGCCATTGGCCTCCAAACTATTACCCTTCCTTAAGCGTACAAATGAACATTACATGGCAGCACAAAAGGATTGGTCAGAAAAGGTAACTAAAATGGACAGATTCGTCCTATGCGGGATGTATAATGGAAATGATCAAGACTTACTCTTGCTCGATTCGATTCCTGTGACCAGTGTGCCCTTTATTTGCCGAGTATACGCACTCTAGGTCAGCATACTAATCCTCGTACAGCCTCTTGTATGCTCTAATGTAGCCGATGCCGTGTAACACCTCGTAAGCATCTCGAAGTTTGTTAAGCCCCACCGCTGTCGAGGGATATCGCCGTCCACCAAACGCCACATGACTTCGCCTCTTCGTCCTTCCCGCCAGCTGACTACCACCTTGGAAAAGCTGATGTATAGTGATGCGCCGCTACCAGTCCCACCGTCCCAGTAGCGTTGCGCCGGCTTGCTTGTATGCGTGCGTTGCGTAAACATGGTACTTAGTCCGTAGACTCGTTTGGCTTGCTTTGGGTCTTATTGGTTTATTATATGTAGGCGTTTGGTCGGCTAGTCGGTCAGGCGCATATAAGTGGTGGAGAAGGCGGGTAGGCCTCGTGGAGGGCAAACATGCGATAGATGGACTCACTGGCGCGTGCGGCCTTGAATAACGTCGCATCGGCGGTGAACTCGGCGGCTGATATGGTCGCGCAAGCTCTGGATGACTTCCAGAAAGGCCGCGTTCTCCTGATTGGCTGGGATTAGCAGTCATGGTGTTGGTGGTGTGTGGGTGAGAGTCGCGGAGCTGCAGCGGGAAAACAAGCAGGCAGCTCAACCGTGCCTGCTCGCGCGCCTACACCTGCGCCGGCGAAACGCTTAGCTGCCGCTGACCTTTCGCCGCGCCCGCAATTAGTACTGATCTGTCATCTGCGCCGCCGACAGGTCGCCCTCGACATTTCCATGGCTTCGAACTCCGGCACCGGGCCCAACATGATGCTGGTCCTTGATCGATCGGACCAGCGTGACCTTTGTCCGTCTTTGCTTTGCCACTCAAATGACTGCAAACCTAACAACACTCACACGTCGACCGCGCATGGCGTAGCTGAACTAAGGGCGTTGGAAGGTGCAGAAGAGCCGGTGTGTCGACGGATGTAGGGTAGCAGGCGGGCGGGCACGCCGGGCTTCGGTGGTCAGGGAGCAGGCGACGGACGGGTGTAGGGCGAAGTATACTGGCGCGGAAGGCGAGTAGGTCGGCAGACAGGTAAGCCTTGTGAAAGACCGGCAGGGGAGGGCGACACACGTCTGATGGAAGAAGGGAGAGTCACCAGCTCAAGCGTTGCGGCAGCGGTGGTTTCTGTAGACGCTGTGGTAGACAAAGCGGTGGCGCGCGCGGGTAGGCAGTGGCGAAGTAGCAGCGCTCGCGACAGCCGTGGTGCAAGGGCGAAAGTAAAGTAGTAGCGTGGCAGCGGCATGGACTAGCCTGTCGTGGTAAAGGGTTACGGCGGGCTTGCGCAGATAGCGGGGCCTTTAATAGTGTTAGCGTGGACAACGTTGGCGAGTTGCGGGACGCATCGGGGCCCTACTTATTAGCAGCCTTGCCCCTAGCTTCCTCGACGCTTCCTACATCTCCAGTGACACCCCAGCTTCCATCGGAGTCCGTTGCCATGGCTTCAACCACGAGCGACTCGCCCGAAACCACGTCTGACAACGCCTCCAGCATGGCTTCGACCTCGGAAAACGCGCCCAAGATCGCTTCCGCCTCTGCCGAAGCGCCCGCTGCGAAGATAATCCTAGCCGCCAGCAGTTAAGCAGTCGCTCGTAGTGAGATTAACACGCTCCGCGCGGAGCTCGCTCTCACTAAGACCGACCTAGACATGACCACCGACAGCTTGAAGACCAAAATGAAGGCCATGAGGCAGGACGTGCAGACTCAGATCGACGCCCTGAAGGCCGAGCTCATCGGTCGTCGACGTGGGACGCAAATGAAACGACTAAAAGGTAAAGGACTCCCGTACATACTTTCCTCCAACATCTCGTCTCCTCCGCATGAGATAGAGGCAGGCGCAAAAGACTAATCTTCGTAACCCTAGCTAGGACGCGGAGATGCCGGAGAGGAGAACAACGGCAGGGATAATGACGGCTATTCTAGGGCTTGTCTATATGCGCAAGTAGCATCTCGTAGTCTGGAGGATATGTACGGTCGAGAGGTGGGGAGGGGACTTACAAACGACTTTTCCAACCATTTTAGGCGCCTGATTCAAAGCCAATCGCCAGCGGGGAGCGTCGCCGTCCACGGTCACGCTTAAGTGCCCGAGTAGGGTGCACATCTGGCGAAGCGTGAGGGCGTCGAGGGCGCCAGCGGTGAGGGAAGTTAGGGATGAGCTGGTGGGTGCGGAGTGAGTAGAGCGGGGTGAGCTCTGCATCCTAGTCCCTGAGGACGTAGCCGTTGACCATGCGGGCCTGGGAACATAATCGGAGGCCCAGGCCGCTCACGGTGCGCCGCCCTTCGAAGCCTCCACCGTCACCGAAGGCGTCTTCTTCTCGGGCCAGCATCGCCCTAGCATCCCGGCACGCGTCGTCCTACCGCTCGTTGCGAAGCTGGACCCGCTCGACGACAGCTGGACGAGCGCCGACTCGATAGAGAACGCGGCCGCGGCGGATGGGGCCGTCGGCAGCGTCTTGGTCGTGCGCATGGACGGGCAGCCGCTGCAGCTGGAGGCGCCGGTGCGTACTTGCTAGCTGGACATGGCGCCGCGGTTCGGTGCGCGGCGTCGAGGAAGGAAGTGGTGGCGGCCATTACGAAGCCCGCGTTCGACGCGTTCCGGGCTGGCTTCTTGCAGGATAAGCAGGGCAGCGGAGTCTAATTGCTGCCTCCCAGGTGGAGCCATCGGGGTAAGGTCTGCGCGCTTCGCTGGTTGGATAGTTCCGAGCTTCCGCCTCACCTCGACTCGCATTAGAAAAGAAATATCTTGGTTGGTGTGGGGCGCCGTATGCGATGTCTGACGGGGCAGGGTGGACGACTTAATTGTAAGTCTGCGTGGATTCGAGCAGACGCATCGAAGCTGATGGGCGATGGGAAATTGAACAGCTACAGTCTAATTGGAGTAAAGCCGGCGTCCCGCGTGTGGTGAAGCCGGCCCGGGGGGCGGTGAAGCGGCGATCCCACAGATGGCAGAGTTCAGGTTTGGCAGGTGCGCCGCCCGACTTCAACCCCAAACGCCAACACGCCAACACCCCACTGACTGGTAGTGCATCGCCGCCGACTCGCCCACATGTCGTTCACCTCTACTACGCGCGATCTGTCCATCTCCACTCTCCACTACCTCACGGCCGCCTTTGCTCAAACGGCGGCAGTGCTCATCACGCAACCGCGACTGCAGCCGCACTCTGAGCTCCCGCCACCCACCAGCCGTGTCGCTCATCCGTTGCTCGCACTTGGCTTCCACCGCTCTCCACTCCGGGATACTAGCTTATGCGGCCGCAAAGCTCGACTCGACGCCGTCGTGCACCTACAGCCGCAGCCCGATCTCCCCACCCGTCAGAAGTTTATTGTGGACAAGGAGTTGATCACCAGCCACTTGCCGACCGCACACAGCTGCAGCAACTAGGAACGAGACATGCCACCCGTCTCGTGCTGCACCCACACGTGCGGTGGAGGCTACAACTTGCAGATGCGGGCACCGAGGTAGGAAGCGATACGCGCACGTCGTAGTGGGACTCGCGGGCCTCGACGGCCTCAAAATGCCCTCTTCTCAGCCGGCAGACACCAAGATCGAGTTCCTCGACGATGCGGACACGGTGCGCGCAAGGTGGAGCATATCTCCTGCCCGCCCTGCGAGACCACCGGCAACAGCGTCATGGAGCTGCTTCGGCACGCCCTGATGCCCATTAGCAAGCGGGAGCGCAGAAGAGGGGCTTGGTGGCGACGGCGGCGTAAACTGCTCAGCAGCGGCACGCTGCTGGTCGAATCGAACTCATAGCCGGTGGCCGACAATCTAGTCGTTCCCGCTTGACATAAGAACTCGGGTAGTTTTCATCAGGGACATATACAAACTCTGGTAGTTCTCAGATGAAGAAGTTATTGTATTACAGACTATATAGAACTATAAGCGTCAAGAGAGGCTGATGCCTGCTTCACGTCTTCGTAAGCGTCGTAACCATACAACCAGGACTGGAAGCGAGGGTGCGACCTGATACATTAAACACGACGAAGAAGTCAGCAACAACACGGGGGACTCGATCGGGCCGGCCTAGTTACCAAGTGGAGTTGTCCCTTTCAAAGCTACGGGCAAGCCACAAGTCCCTCTTGATCTGGGCGTCGCCGTCGGGCAGGTGCCACTCGCGACGTAGGCGGCCGGTCTCGTACTTGATGGCGTTGACGCGAACGGCGCGGACGGTCTCGTAGGTGGCCAGGGCAGCAGGCACGGCAGCGGGATGGCGGACGGTGGCGAAGACGGCACCCAGGACGGCGGCATCCTCGAAGGCCATGTTTGAGCCCTGGGCCATGTAAGGCAGCATGGCGTGACAGGCGTCGCCGGCAAGAGCGCAGCGCATGGATGCTGAAGTCCAGCGCTCGAGCGGAGGCACTGCGAGCGTCAGCGAAAGTAGCGGGCAAAAAACACGGCGGCGGGCAGACCGTGCATCAAGCGCCATTTGTCCACGCGGTCGACGTGCTCGAGGAGGCTCTGCAGGCTCGACGCCGTCAGCACACGCACAGCACGTGTCGGGCAGCGGAGGCATACCTGGGATCCCAGCCGCGAAAGAGCGCGCGCATCTGGTCAACGTGGCCACTAGCACGAGCAACGTGGGCGGCCAGGTCGTCGGGCACGACGAGAACGAGGTTCCAGAGGCTTTGGCCGCGTACCGAGTAGGCGACGGCGTGCATGCGCGGGCCAGCCCAGATGCAGATGCCCGAAGCGCGCACCACGGGCGGCAGGGCGGCGGCGTCAAGCAGGATGCGGTAGGCCAGATCGCCCGTGGGCAGCGGCGGCACCGGGCGGCCCAGCACGCGCGTCCGGAGCTGCGACCACACCCCGTCGGCCGCCACCGCCGCGTCCGCCCGCACCCGCTCCAACCTCACTCCGCCCGCTCCCTCGTCCTCCACTTCCATCTCGACGTCGACTGCGCCCGTCGTGCCGCAGTCGACCACGTCGCGCACCCGGGCCCCGCAGCGCAGCTCGACGCCCAGCTCGCGCGCCCGCGTCGCCAGCGCCGCCTGCAGGTCGCAGCGGTGCAAGCATGCCGTGGCCACGCCGTAGCGCGCCCTCAGCTCGTCGCCGTACGCGTCGCGGTGCGCGAGCAGCCGTCCGTCGAAGCGCAGGATCGACAAGGCCGCCGGTGCCGCTCCCGCTCCCACTGCTACGCCCCAGCGCTCCAGCAACCGCGCTCCGTTGGGTGTGATCTGCAGCCCTGCGCCCGTCTCGTGCAGCCGCGGCGCGCTCTCGGCCACGGTGACGCGGTGCTTGGCCAGCGCCAGGGCGATGGCTGTCGCGAGCCCGCAGAGCCCGCCGCCCGCGACGACGATGTGGATGCCTGTCGGGCCCGTGTCCATTGGAGCAAGAAATAGAGCGATCAAAGGGTGGCCGTCCATCGTCGGGTCGCGCGAGCAATTTGAAGCCTTGCCCGGCGCAGGAAAAAACAACAACAACGACAACACGCCACTCCACTCTCACCCGCATGGAGCGTCGATCTAGAGCCTCGTCAGGCATACATAAGACCGCGCCGACGTGGCAAGGCCGTGGCACAGCACCTTTTCCTCAGCCAGCACCTTTTCCTCAGCCAGCACCAGCACCATGCCCACCGATCCGTCCAGCGTCGCCGCCTTGCTCGCCCTTATTGCCCACGCCGGCGCCGCCCTGTCGCACCCGGATAGCCCTGTCGCCTCGGAGCGAGCGCGCCGGCAATTGCTTCGTGCCGCCGAGCAGCTGCTGATTGCGCTCAGAGAGCCCCAGGAAAATGTCTATCACATGGCCACCCAGGTACCAACGCCCACTTAGTTCGAGGCGCAGATTCTAACTGGGCTGCGGCGGCAAGACATCCCAGAACTCGGCCATCCGCAGCGCCATCGCCATGGGGCTGTTTTCCGCCATGCCCAACGATGACTCCGCGGCCAGCGTCGACTGGCTGGGTCGCACCACGCAAGCTGACCCGATACTTCTTGGCAAGTATCATCCGTACCAAGGAACCACCCTGTGAACGGATGCTCATGTGGATGGAAAGCACAGGCCGCATTCTACGCGCGTGCGTGAGCGCCTCCGTGTTCCGTCAGCTCTCGGCCGGCCAGTACGCCCACAACGCTCTCTCGCGCATCTTTGCCTTGGAGGCAAACCGCGACATGTTCGCCCAGATGTACGACTTCGTTGGCAAGGCCGTCTACTGCATGCCCCACTATCTGGCCTCCCGGCCCCAGCCCTTCCAAGATCCCGGTAACTATGCCGATGGGCCCTTCCAGTACGGTCACGATACGCCCCTCGGCTTCTTTGAGTTCCTCCATGAAGATCCTGCCCGCATGCGTCTGTTCAACAGCGGCATGCGTTCTCTGACCACTGTCGGCTCCCAGGAGGTGAGCCCCTACCCCTTTGCTGACCGGCTCAGCCAAGTCGCCGCCCACGAGGTGCTCGTCGTCGACGTGGGGGGCGGCAGAGGCCAGGCGCTCAGCTCGCTCCGCAAAATCTATCCGCAGCTACAGGGCCGGATGGTGCTGCAGGACGTCCCGGAAGTCATCGAAGACGCCATGGCGAATGGGCTGCCCGGCTATATCGAGCCCCAGGCGGCCTCATTCTTCCAAACTCAGCCAGTCAAAGGTGCTTTTGTGCCCCGTTTGTCCGCCCCAATGCACGCATGGTCTGACTGTCGTTTTCTTTGTCTCTGCAATAGGAGCCCGCGTCTACTATTTCCGGCGCATCTTCCACGACTGGGGCGATTCCGATGCCCGCCAAATCCTTCAGAATACGGTGGGGTCCATGGACCCCCACCTCTCTCGGATTCTCATTGCCGACACGATCGTCCCCGATCTGAACGCAGACCGGGCCGTTGCTCTGCAGGACATTAACATGATGAGTTTTGGCGGCATGGAGCGCACCGAGCATCAGTGGCGCCAGCTGCTACGCACAGCTGGGTTGGAAGTGGTCAAGGTGTGGCCGAGCCACGACGATCAGGCTACGCATGGCATCGTCGAAGCGAAGTTGCCGCAGCCTAAAGATTTCCCATCTCCATAGCTACCCATGGTCTCCGCAAACGGTTGGAATGGGTCTTCCTCAGCTTCTGCATGTAGGATATCAATATCAGAACGCAAACTGACTAAGCACATGTGCGGCTGCCGTACAGGGCAACTGGTGCAGCTAACGCCCAAACAGTTTCTCACTGCGTTTGTCAATGCTACAGAACTAGAACCAAAAAGCAACCACCATGCCTCCTGTCATGATTTGGTAGGTGATACAATGCGAGTTGACTTTTGTTTTTCGATGCCATCGCCGCCAGCATGTCCGCTGACTGTCCCCGCGTTGTCAACGGCAAGGCCGCCAAGTGACCGTTTTGCTGGTCGGCGGGTGGCGGTATAAATTGTCTGCGGTATTAGCCCTGATCCGTGCCCTGCCAGACCGCAACCTCTAGACAGCAGCAATGGCAGTCGGCATTTATTCCGGAGTCACGGGTGTCGTTTCTCACCAGCCTAGCCCGTTCGAGGACAGCAAGCCCGACGTCGCTACCATGGCGCCAGCCCCGGTGGCAGTTGTGGAGGACATTTCTCTCATTCGTCTGCAAATGGCCGATCCCATGGAGGAGGCGAAGCTGCTTCAGGCAGGAACCGGCTGCGGAGTCTTCCACCTCAACCTTCTGAATGCCGAAGGGCGTCCTGGACGTCTTCTCGTGGCATCCGATGCCGTCTACGACCTCTCTGAGGAGCTCTTTAACCTTGAAGAAGATCAGAAGCTCGCGTACGACGTTGACCATATTGGCGGAGCCAGGAAGTTGAACGGGTACGTAAATGGAGCAAGCGTGATATTTATTGCCGAGACCCAGGCTGACAACAACCCCCCTTCTCAGATACAAGCCTGTTGGACGCAATCACGGAGGTAAGTCAGTCGGCATAATGGGCTCTTTGCACTGTTAGTTGACGACAACGATGCAGGCATCAGCGGCAACAGAGACGGCTTCGAGAGCTATGCTGTAATAACTTGCCCTCTCCCTCCTCCTCTCCCTCTCCTCCAACCTTTCTTCTCACTGACGCTCCAACCCCAGATAGCTAAAGATACCATGCTTGGCGTGAATGGGCCCGGCGCGGCGACCGCGCAGCACCCGGCGGTCGTGGTGCGGCACGCGGAGGCGCTGCGCGAGTTCACCTCGGCGGTCAACGAAGCCACGACGGCCATCCTGTGCAGCTTCTCGCGCACGTTGGGACTCGCGGGCGGGGCGGAGACGCTGACGCAGCGGCACCGGGTCGAGGTGCCTTCGTCGGACATGCTGCGGCTGCTCAAGTACCACGCGCAGCAAGCGGACGAGCGCGGGGCGCCGCAGAGCCCGCACACGGACCTGGGCTCGCTGACAGTGCTGTTCAGCAAGCAGCCGGGGCTGCAGATCAAGCGGGAGGAGGAGGATGAGGAGGATGAGGGGGGCGACGGGTGGCGCTTCGTCAACCCGTCGCCCGGGCGCGCCGTCGTCAACCTCGGCGACGCCATGGCGCTGATGTCCAATGGCCGGCTAAGCTCTTGCCTGCATCGCGTCGTGCCGCTGCCAGGCCGCCCCATGGCCACCCGCTACTCGTTCGCGTACATGCGCCGTCCCGAGGACGACACGCCCATGGTGGGCCTAAAGGGCGAGTTCGTGCCCGAGTCTGCTTCCTTTGATCCGCAGGCCGACGTCATGACGGCCGGCCAGTGGCTGCTCCGCAAGTTCGGCGCACTGCGCTTCGATTCCCACGAGCCGGACGAGGGTTGGGTCTTGACGAGCCACACGGCGCAGTAGGGACTGGTCGGGCGCTTGTGGCGCGATCAGCAACATACGAGCTGCGTCTGTCTTCATGCTCCATTGTTTCTTTCTTTTTCCTTTTTCTTCTTCTTTGCTTATTGGAAGAGCGTGGGGGGCCTGGGGGTGGGATTATCTCGTCCCAAGAGACAGGGCAAGAAACAAAGCAAAAGAAACAAAAGAAATGTTTGCGCCCTTTATTGCCAATCTTTGTTTTCTTTGTCTTTCATCCGGGTTGAGTTACAGATGGGGTAGTCTGCGGCGGGAATAATTACCTTTATCGAATGCCAGTACTTGTCTAGCTCGGCGTGCGTTGTTATTTCCGTCTGCAAGCTGACATGCAGCCCAAGACCGCGCTGATTCCTTGCATATGCATGCATATTCCGCGCTCGACCCCTGTCGCGTCTTTGTTTTTCTCAAATATCAGTCGATTAAATGGTATGACCAATCACAGAGTGCGAATGACCCTGCCCAATGCCTTGTATGCTCGCCGCACCAGCGATGCGCTGCAAGAGCCGCAGGCTCGGAAACCCAAAACAGGGGCGCCCTCATAAGGTATGGCGATGCGATAGGCTGGACCGGTCTCGTTACATAGAAGGGAAGAAGAAGAAACTCACTTCTGTGCATGATCACGAATCACTTGATAGGGCATGATCTCGTCAAAAGAAGTTTCTCAGTGTGGCTACGTGCGAAAACTGCCATCTAAAGGAGCGTGATTGAGACAATGATGGGAAAAGAAACGTGAAGCGGGATCTGACAGCTCACTTGCTCCATGGGTAGCCATCGGGGCCCAGCTGAGCACGCAAGCCCACGGGCTTCAGCAGACCCTTTCCTTCAATTTCCTCCAGGTTCTCGATCACCTCGTCCACATCCCAGTTGACGGACAGAAAAGCGCCCGCAAGCTTGTCGGCCCTGGACGTGGCCAGGAACAACGACACCCCTCCAGTGAGGATTCCCTTGTCCTTGGCAAAGGGGGTGAACATGGGCACGATCATACCCCTGCCGCCCTCGGCCTCGACAATGCCTGGGTGCACCGAGAACACGCGCAGGTCCGGGTACTCAAGCCCGACGAGCTCGCCGAACTTGATCTGCGCCAGCTTGGCCGTCGAGTATGACGACATGTTGGGAGCCGACAAGAAAGCGGCCAGCGACACAACGTTGATAATGGTACCGGTGCCGCCGAACTGCTTGGCGTAGAAGTGCGTCGTAAGGAATGCCGCCTTGACGTTGGTTTCCTGGTTCGCCCCTTGTCAGAACTGCCTTTCAACGTGCGCGAGGCCGAGCAGGCTTACATAGTCCTGCCACCAGAGGCTCGGGCTGATGTCTGCAATGCCTTTGTCGTGGTTCATGGTGCCGGCCGCATTGACCAGAACGTCCAGCCGGCCGTGCTTGTCCTGCACGTAGGTGAACAGCTTCTCGACGTCGCTCTCGCTCGTGACGTCGGCCGCGAACACGACCGCGCGCTCCAACTCGGCGGCGACGGCCTCGAGCTTCGCGGCGCCATGGCCGACGAGGACGACGGCGTCGGCTCCGGCCTGACTCCACGCCTTGGCGACGTTCTGCAACCCATCAAATTAGTAACGCCGCTGCTTCCAACGGCCGCTTTTGCGCTTACACTGCCAACACCGCCTCCCGCGCCCGTCACTACCACGATCTTGCCGGCCGCAGACAGACCTGGGTTCGTCGGCTCGATTGCTGGGTAGAGCTCACGGCGCATCGTCTTCGTAAGCTGGAAAGGCTTGGTGAACGCGTCGGAATCCATTGTGACGGAGGTGTTCGTGAACTTGAAAGCGTTCGTGAATCAAGTGTTGCGCGAATGAGGATGACGCAGTCGCGTAGGCCGAGCAGCAGAAGCACCTGGATACTGTCTCCCTTTTGACGCTGCTTTCAAGCGAGGGGCGGAAACAAGCAACAAAGAAACAAGAATGTGTAGTATTCAGCCTTCGGCCGCAAGCCACGGCTGAAACCTGCAGGGTTCTGCTTATTGATCCAGTCACGCGCCCTGGCACTCGGCAGCAGCGACGCCCCGCCCGAGCCCTGCGTTGCTAATCCGGCTCGTTGCAAACAGGCGAAGGCCGAATGGAGCGGAACGCCTTTTCGACCCAGCTTGGGATCCTCTTCTCGCAGGCTTTGCTGTGCAGATTTTCGTGCACGTGCTGCCCTTCACGCTGCTATCAACTGGTGACTTGTAGTTGATTCAGCCACAAAAGTGCCATTACGGGCAAACTGTGTTGGCTCCCACACCCATCGTCATGCTCGTATCTCAAATCCTTTAGACCTGGTTAACTGTACCGGAACATGATTCTGATGAAGGGGGGGGGGGGGGGGGGGGGGGGGGGGGGGGGCGCAGAG